>PVIW01003144.1:0-181222 GCA_004026585.1 Noctilio leporinus | reverse complement strand
TTTTTTTTTTTTTTTTTTTTTTTTTTTTTTTTTTTTTTTTTTTTTTTTTTTTTTTGTGATGTTAGCAACTGCTGTTAATCATTATAAGTTCATAATTTCTATAGGGATTTCCTTGTTTTGGGTAAACAGTTTCAAAATATATGGTGACATTGTAAAAAAGCCATTTGTGTTCATTTTGATACAACTTTCTCTTCTATGAAATAAAAATTATAAATTTCTGTTTACTTCTTGAGATTCTTAGTCTATAGAAATGATCAACAGTAATAAAATGGACAGAAATACACAACTTTGCATGAGTGCTTTAAAATAAAAAATAACTTCCAGGTTCATGAAAGAGAGGGAGAGAATGGCAGAGTAGAAGATAAAACTATTGTATATTCAGAGTACATAATTTTGTTATGGTCTTGGTAAGCTCCCTATCTGATAGCTTTCCATTCCTGGAAACAAACAAACAAAAGTAGAAATAAGTTAGTATTCCCACATACTTTCCTGAGAAGTTCTGTCCATTAGCCTTTCCCAGAAAGCCTTGAAAAATCTACCTATAATGGGAAGAAAGGAATTTCCCAGATGTAGCAATGACTTTGGAGAGAAAACACCCTCCTACTTAGGCTGCACCAGAAACATTCTTTAGAGGACAGAGTGCCTGAGAATGAAGGGATACCCCACCATCACACCTGCACCAGGGCAAAGGAAAAGCTTTATCACAGCTTTCTGCTCTACAGTAAGTGGTAAGTGTGCTACCCTGGTGACAGGAGTGGTAGGACTGGAGCCATAGTGTAAGTAGCAAAGCCATTTGTGCCACATCTAATGACATTTGAGTCCTCTCTTCAACTATGCCTATTTGATCTTTCACATGTAGGCACATTGGGTACAGTTCCAGAAGAGTAGTTTCAGATGGAGAGGAAAAGCAAGTCTGTTTCTGAAGTATAAAATACTGAAATTAACAATTATAGGTCAGGTTAGTAAGAGAAAGCATAGTCAGGTTTCAAAAAAAAATTGTTAAAAAGAAAGACTCTACTAGGAAAATTTTAATATGAATAGAGCAGTACCCAGTTTTGTGTTTCAAACATTTATGTGAATGGTGTTTGTAACTCTGAATACACTTCTTCACAGAAAGTTTCATGCGATGGTGAACTTCCGAACAGCCTACAAGTTGGCAGTGATAGAACGGCCTTTTTTTTGCTCATCCATCCATCCATCCATCCACCCAGCCAAAATAAGAGCTTCTACTATGTGTAAACACTGCAAGTGCAGAGCAAATATCAACTCCTAATTATCTAACACTAAAACAATTGGGTACTGCACAGTATCAGGTATAACTGCTTTTCATCTATTCTTCAATGAAAATGTACTATAAGACAAGAAGAAAAATAATGCTAATATTACAAACAGTTGTGGTTGAAAATCACTAGTAAAGCATTTTCTAGTGGCCACCAACCAATGAGTTTCCCTAGCAAGGTCTGGTGACTGAGAAGAGGGGACTGAAGGCTGTAAGTTGCACTTGCTTTTAGGTCTGGGTGGGAGTAAATGACAGTATATTGCCAACTTTGTGAACCTAAAGCACAAGAGATAATCTCATCTAGGTTCTCAAGATTCTGAAAGTGAATGGCCATGATTCTTTCACTAAAGCACTTAGGAAGCAATGACCAAAGAAACAAACTCAAAAAAGACATTTCGGTTCCATTTGCTACTGAATAACATACTGTTACATTTAAAATTTGCAATTTTACTCAAGCCACAAATGACACTCACTTGCAACAACTATTTTGCATACACTTCCCAAAATTGTTTTAAAACTTTATATTTTAAATAAAGATTTCTCATCATCTTCCTCCTCCTTGGGACAATGATGAACATCAAGTTGACTGATTTTCTAGGGAGTGATTCTTCCTTTACTATTGAGGTTAACAATTCTTTAACACTTTCACTGTTTATAAATCCAGACCACTTAGCAAAATCTAAGATTTTTTCTTTTGGTTTAATCACTTTTATGTTCACACTTCTCTCAATAGCTCTTATCACTTCCAGCTTTTCTTTTTATCTCTGGGCTTTTCTAGGTCTTTTAGGCTCTCCAACCTTCCTCAAGAGCATTTCCATCTACTCAGAAGATACAGTCACATGCATATGAGGTCTGTCCCCAAAGTATCAGCCACAGAAACTTGTAATTATATTGACATTGGCTTGATACTTTCGAGACAGACCTTGTGTAGATCAATAGCAATAATGTACACTACATTTGGATAACAAGACATTAAACCCTTTGAGGAAAATGTCTAAATTAAGACTTTAACGCATTCTACATCTTCTCATCTCAAACTGATGTATAAGAAATATTTTTAATAGTACACATATACATATTTGTTACAATAGATTATTTTGTGTGTTAAGTAAACTTCCAGTAGAATTTTTTTTGTGACTTATTATATCAAATATGCAGAGAGTATGTGTTCAGATTGCAAGGATGTCAGTCCTTATATCAATCCTTAAAGTCAGGCACTTCCCTTACCTTTACCTCACTTTGAAGAGCTCAGAATCTAATGGGTTGTTTTTGCCTGGTTGTTTTATTTTAGTGTAGGAAGTCGCAATAGTTATTCATATGTCACTAACAAAATCAACCTCTCTCACAAAGCAACATAAACCAAAAAATAAAACTCATGTTCAAAATATCAGTCAACTAGATGGGGATCATAGGAAGGAACTACCCAATGACTATACTTCTCTCAGCAGACACAACTCTGTGACACATGCACTGAGCCTACCTTGCATTAAGCCATGAATGTGAATAATTAGTTTCCTTCAGGCAATGCAGAGGAAATGAAATTACTCCTTGTCATGATTACTGAAAGTTGAAAGATATTTATTCTATTGAAATAATATATATAAACATATTTCATAAATAATAAATTTCCATCTAAATATACAAAATTGCCTTTATGGGCTGAATTGCATCCCTTCATATGTTAAACTCCTAATACCTCAGAATGAGACTGTATTTGGAGATGGAGCCTTTTAAAGGGGTAATTACACTAAAATATCGGGCCATCATAGTGGGCCTTAACCCAGTCTTACCGTTATCCTTGTAAGAAGAGAATATTAGAGCATACAGGGAGACATCAGGTGTGTGCATGTATGCACAGATAACTTTGTGAAGAGGCAGTAACAGGGAAGCCATCTGTGAGTCAAGCAGGGAGGCCTAAGAGGAAACCACCCCTGCCAGGACTTTTATCTTGAAATCCAAGCTTCCAAAAACTGTGAGAAACTCAATTTCTGTTGTTTCATGCACCCAGTCTACAGTGTTTGGGATAGGAGCCCTAGCAAACAAATACAGTAGCTAGTATTGTTATGTGAAATTAGAACAGGAACTGAAGATTAGAGTTCACTCAAGATTTTACTAAGCCTAAACAAACTTTTAATGCAATTGGCTATTATAAATCTCACTGTTCCAAAAGGAAAGTTCTCCTAAAGGATAAAAACACTAAGAGCATATTTATTTTATTTTTAATTTTTTAAAAAGATATACTACAACAATAAAATTAAAGTAGAAAAAAAAAAAAAAGAGGCAATTTCTTTGGTAGCCAAGCCTCTCATCATAAACATATAAACATACATGATAGCCAGTAGCTACCTAACTTTGAAACCTTAATCTCTTGATAGATTTCTAGATGCCTATGCTAATTCCAACAGATCTAAGAACCAGCAATTATTTCTTCAATGACTCCCATAAAGAGGCTATAGAGGCAGTTGTTTCTAAGGTGATAAGATCGGTGATAAATTTTGAATGAAGCCCATAATGTTTGCAGCCTGGTCCTTTGCATCCTCAGTCATTGATCTATCTATCTTCTGATCAGCAGGCTTTTAAGGTGAGCCTACAATGTCACTGGATAATTAAGTAGTGTGTTAAAATAACAAAAGGTTCTTTTTCAAAGTCAGATTGGATAATGGGAGTTTTATTCGCTTGTAACATGTAATAAGTGCTTGTAACAACAGAAAGACTTTTGTTGTGGATGCTTGCAGCTCACAGGATGAGAAAAAGAACAAAAGAGTGTTTTTACCTCTCAGTACAGTCAAGGCTAAACCCTGCTGGAGAGAACCCATGCAGGCTTGGAGTCAATGACTTGTGTTCTAACCCTATTTCCACTTTACAAATGTGATGAATTCTGTTCAGAGGCTGTCCTTACCACTAGTCTGGCACTCGCATTGGTGTACCAGTCTACACTACATCCAGAATGATCCTTTTGAAATATAGATCTATGTCACCCTCCTAGGTTCTTATCCCCACACTAACTGCTCACTTCTCCACAACTCTTGGCTTAAATCACAGGATGACCTTCCTCTGGTCTTAGGATAATAGCCAAAACCCCCAATATGACCTATGAGACTCTCTTGGTCATACCTTGCTTTTCTTTCCACATCATCTGTCATCTCTCTCTGTTTTTGGTGGCACTTTGGCTTCCCTTTAGTTCCTTCACAAAGACATGTTCGTTCACACTACAAGGTCTCACAATATGCTTAGAGCACTACTTCTCACTCCTACTTTTTGTTTTGTTAATCTAAAGCATTTATGTAAATCTCCCAAATCCTTGAGTAGGTCACATTCTCCCATTCTAGGCTTTTGAAACTACAAATACATGCTTTGTGAACTTATCACAGCTCTAGTGTTACATCCATAGCTTCACGAAGGCAGGTTCCATGCTTAGCTTTGCTTGAAAAGCAAAAGCAAAGTATACTGAGTCTTTTCCCAGTGTCTCTTAGAGAACTTGGCATTTGATGGGGTTCTAAACACTTATTGAATGAATTAGTGTACAAGTAAGGGGTTGAATGCTTCAATTAACAAACACATGACAGTGAAGGGATAAATTGACTTGGGGTAAGTATACGCCTTAATAATCAGTGTACTATAAGCTCTGGCAGGACTAATACCGGCTAAGGCAGACCAATAAGATATTAGGTGACCAGAGGTGGCTAAGCCAGATGTTCACTCTGCTGAAAGAAAATATCAAGTACTACTGGGCAAGCTGAGTTTTTTCCAAGCATGGAAGCCTTTTAATTTGGTCTTTCCTGTGAACGAGCCAATTATTTTCCCAGAACAAAAATTTTCAGCCTTAAAGAATCATCATTGGTGAAAATTAGAGTATCTGACACTGGTGAAGATAATTCCACTGATACAACTCTACATAGCAAAAAGAGTACAGTATTTTCTAAAAGACACAAACGTCCCACTGCAAAGGGATTTCTCATGATTTAGTAGAGGAAACAGGACTCCTGGCATCAGAGCCTACAACCTCAGTGATCAAAGCATACCCAGTCTACTTTGACCTGCCTGGAGCCTTGGGCACAAACCAAGTAGAACCTGATAGTTCATTTGAGGTAAGAAAACACCTAACAATTTGAAAAAGCAACATAATAATGCATTATGTATCTTTGTGGACTCAAAGTTCAAATATAGGAAGTTGGTGCCCCTAAATGGCATGTAGAATGCAATACTAGAGTCTATGTTTGAGGCATCAAAAGTTTGCACTAAGTCAGGACCTTCATGTGTCGTTTTCTTGCCATGTGCTCTCCAAGCTGCAAGTCATCTCAACTTAAAGTGACCTTTCTCTAAATCTACCAAACTTTTATCTTAGGTTATGTTGAGAATGAAAGCAACCCTTTGATCTAGATGAATATGATAAAATAAATGATAGCAAAATGTTTTAGCAATATAGCATTTATCTTAAAACATTTTTTTTTTTTTTTTGCCCTGACATATTTCTATTCATTTACCAACCTGCTGCCAGTGATTAGCTATAAAACAAAAAAAGTGGGTTGGCTTTTCCCCAACTTGCTCCAAATGGATGATTCTAGAATCTGCCGGCATCCAAAGAGTAGATGATCCTTTGGTCCATCTTGCTTATAATGTTTCCCTGTATAAATAAAGCAAGCTGTCCAACCCTTTTTAAAGCTGAAAGCCAGCCTTAAATGCCTAAGTGACATGAGCCTGGACAGGCACAGACACTCTGGGACAATGAGAGGCTGAAATGAAAAGTGCTTGTAGTTTTACATCATGAATAGGCGCATTGTGCATTTTAAAACAAAATAAGTTGTGACCCACTTGGCCTGGTTGGCATTTTTTCTTACAGCAAACAAAAGGCAAATTGATTCCTTCTTCTAAAGTAATAACAGCAATGACAACATAATTGGTATCCAAGTGGCACCTTTCATAGAAACTGCTGTAAGGTTCCACATCAAAGAACAGTTCACCATGAAAAAGTCCAAAGTTTAGCATTAGATTTGGTCTAGGATGGCTGAGTGCACAACATTTCTGAAGTACCTGAGGAAACATTCCAATGTTCTTGAATTTCAACCCTTCTTGAATAAAAGCTATCAGCTTAAAACAGATAGAAATGGAACATAAAGCAGAAGGACAATGATACTTGTGTCTTCAATAAATATTGAAGTTTTTTTTGATAAGCAAGATGCTGTGAGAAACATCAAATGAATGAGGCAAGGTCAATTCATTTATAAAAATGAGTGTTCACAATAAAATTTTTAAAAAATAAAATAAAATAACTACCTATTAAAAAAAAAAAATAATGAATGTTCAAGCCCTGGCTGGTAGCACAGTGGTTAAGGCACCGGCCTGCGAACCCCAAGGTCGCAGGTTTGATTCCCCAGCCAGGGCACATAACCAGGTTGCAAACCAGGTCTCCAGTCAGGGCTGTGGCTGGAGGCAGGTGAAATGCAACCACACATTGATGTCTCTCTCTCTCTCTCTCTGCCTCTCTCCCTTCCCCTCTTTCTAAAAGATAATGAAATAAAATCTTAAAAAAAAAAATGAGTGTTCATGTGTGCTAGACACTACACTAACTGCCTTATAATATGTCATTTAACCCTCACAACCTGATGATAGAGGTAACAGCATTATTTCAGTTTTACAGATGATGAGATTGAGATTCAAACAGGTCTTTGGGCGAAAATCGCAGAAGCAGTAAATGGGGAGGCAGAATTCATACCCAAGCATGAACTGCTATCGTTCATGAAATCTTAACAAAAATAGCTAAGTTACCAATTAACCTGTTCACAAGGCAAAGTAAAATAACTGACAGTAAGTGCTACTTTTAACTTGGAGTGCATGTAAGGCTGATTGGGCGAGGTATTATGACATTTGTTTGCCTGTTCACTTTCAGATTGTTGAATCTTTCTCCTTACTTTCCATCACAGAGGGATGACCCTCTAAACTACATTTCCTAGACTCCTTTTCAATCTACATTGGTCCAATGGATAGTACTCAGTGGGTAATAGGAGAGAACGTAAAAAAAAAAAAAAGAAGAGAGGAGCCAGGATATTTCTCCTCCTCTCTGTTGAGCAGTGTCTTTGTTCTTTGAGCACAGTGTTACCTGTGACTTCATTATTGTTCCAGATCACATCAGGCTGGTACGCCATAGTTTCACTTTCAGTTAGTGGCTCTAACTCATAATTATACCACCTTCTCTGTTGGTTCCTCCAGTCCTCTAGTTGATGCCAGCTTCTAGGAATTGCTATTTCTGCACTTTTCCTTCCCCTGTGTGTTTTTTCAGTTCTTCTAAGAACGTGCTACTAATTTCCCAAACTGCATGTCTTATATTGAATGACTTGGCACACTGGTTTTATTTTTTTGCCTAGATTCTGATTGCTACAGATATCATGGAATATTTGCTGGATCTGGAGGGATTAGGTGAATGAAAAGGAAAAAAATTAAAGATTGAGTAGCCTTAGCAGCTACCCTCAGCCTTGCCCTCCCTCCTTGTACTTGTGACTCATGTAAGTAGGGAATCCTTCTTATGATAAAAATTTTTTTTTAATCAAGTTTAATCTTTTTTGAAGAGGCTACGAAGGGAAAAGCATTCTGACATAAATCCTTCTTTTCCTGCTAAGGGATTATTAGTGCAAGCAGCAGAGAAATTTGTTTCCTCTCTGAAAAACAGGTGGCAAGTGACACTAAAGGCATATATGGCACTGAAATGTGACCAGGCCTTCTGTAGTCCCTGCTTTTTGGCTCCTGGGCAAAGTGTGTTGAAGGCAGATTGGGCAACTGATAGAAGGACACTCTACAGTCAGCCTAAATCAACATGAAAAAGATGCAGGTGGCCTGGCAAACATACCATAGATACACCATATTAATGATGAACAACACAAGAGAAATACTCTGGAATTAAAATATGCACCACCACACTGACAAATCACAGCATCAACTCCAATATTCAAAGCCACCTTATATACAAAACATGAGAGTTTTAGAGGCTAACATATTGAACAAATTTCTTCAAGGAGGCAGAAAATGAGCACAATAAATATAAAGTGATATTGCTAAAAAAATATTGAAGAAAAATAGCTAGAATTTATGGAGTTATCAACTGAAGTGAATGGTAGAATTAAACCCTCATGTCTTAAGTCCCTGTAGCTTCCACAGCGGGAATCCCCCACCCCCATCACCATTATCAGCCCGATACATTATAGAATGCACATTTTCAACCTCCACTCCAGATCTACTGAATCAGAAACTGCCCTTATTATCCCAAGTATTGAGATTAAAAATAAACAAATAAAATAATGATGATGATGATGATGATGATAGGTTAAGTGTCATGACTTCAGGGTGAAAAAAATAGGAGAGCTGGAATTAAAATTGGTTTTATAACATCCTGTACCTTGCTATTATGTGCACATAATGTACCTGAAGGTAAGAATAACAAGGAGATGAGATTCTATGACACTGACCATTAGGTAGTTTTCCAAAGGGTGATACATCACTGCTGCCTTCTCCTCATTCATAAAATTAACAGAAGTTTGTACCCATAATCCCACAGGCTAACAGACAAATTTCCCTCTGCTTTGGAAATTGGAGCATACTAAGCATGCATCTTTCCAGAGCCTGGTAATTCTGTCTCCCCTGTTGTGCAGCAAAGTAGCATAGTGAGTGAAGGTATCATCTTCAAAGGAGGATTTACCAATTACTTAAAGTGAACTTTGGCCAATGTCTTTATCTTCCGGGGTCTCAGCTCCTTTATTTGTATTTTGGCAGTGTTAATATCCTTTGTCGTGCAGGACTGTGATGTGAATACTAAGGGAAGATTTGCAAATTTCTTAGCATACATTTTGGTATATTGTAGAGCAGTTTCTTTTCTATCCCTTTTCCATCTCTGACAAGACTAGTTACTCCAGGACCATGTATTACATGGAGGTCATTGCATTGTAAGAATGCTACTGCTTTATTTCATTAATACAACAGTTTCTCAACCTTGGCACTATTGACATTAGTGGCCAGATAATTATTAGAGTCTCCAGACATTGCCAGGTATCTTCTGAGTGCAAAATCCACTCCTTTAGTATCAACCCAAAACTTTGAGGTGGACTAAGAGAGAAGAGGATTATTCTACCCACTTGCATGAACAATCAGGGAAACTAGTTATTAAACCCTCAAAAGGATTTTTGCTAAATGGATTTATAACTATTCACATTTTGGCAGGCCATTCACTTTGACAAAGAATGTTTATGCAGAAGCAGCCAGTTGGTGAACTGGGGCAAGTAATTTAATAATTTGGGTGGAACAGAAGCCAACTACTAAATAAATACTGGTGCTTTTATGTTGTTGATTTATCCATATGATGTTATTAATTTTACTAGCACTACTTAGCACAACATAAGCCATCTGAGAAGTTTTTAACAGTTATTATTAAAATATTACCATTTCACTAATTTGTATTTCATTATAAACATAATTCACAATTCCATCCTTACCAGACACAACATTCAATGTGTTCAATGATCAACCTCTTAAAATAAAACACAAAATCGTCCACATCTGTCCCGTGACAGACCAAACAGCTCATGTAAGTATTATAAATACATGGCTGCATTTCATTCAGCTACCCCCAGCTGAGTCTTGAGACTTGTAAATGAAGGACAGAATACAGCCCCTGGGAATGTCCTTCCCCCTCAGGGCCTATCTTAGGCTGGACTAACAAAGCTCTCCTGGGGTCCTGAAGTGAGACAGTGACAGAAGTCTGTGGGTCCAAATGATGAGTTCCCAGTGGAAATTTATCTTGGGTGGCAAGAATGGGATGAGTCCAACATCCTTGGAGTATCTGTAACAGTGTGTGTCTCAGTTGTCCATGTGGCTGAAGTAGAGTGTTAATGTCAATGTATGTCAGTCTAGTTTGCAGAGGTGGGTGTGTCTTGGCTGTCGCTTACTAGTTTGAAACACTGGGATTTAGAAAGCTGTGGTGGGCACAAACAGGTTTATATATCTGGTCCATTCAGTATGACCTAAGTGGCCAGTATGTCCTGAGGGATATGCAGTCCAGTATGGAGAATATAACTGGGACAGCAGCATTATCTGGATTATAGAGTGGCTAGACTGTTCAGCCTCTCAGAAGTGACCAATCTGGACTGGACAGTCTGCTTGGAGTTTCCAGTCTGGCTGAACCAGCATTATTTCTAAGCTCCCTGTGTCCAAGGTCACTGGGATATGTTATGAACTGCATGCTTGTGTCCCCTCAAAAGCCACATTTGTGGCTGTGGCTGTGGGCCACTACTTGTGACAGTTGCAGGTGAGGCCTTGAGAGATACTTAGGTAATAAAGGTGGAGCTCCCAAGATGGAGTCCTTGTGAGAAGAGAGCCAGACCTCTCTCTTCCCAGTCTCTGACCTGGGAGGATGTAACAGGAAGGCAGTCATTTGTAAACTAGAAAGAGGGCCCTTACCAAGAACCTAACCATGCTAGTTCTGCATCTTGGACTTTCAGCCTGCAGAACTGTGAAAAATAAACATTCGTTGTTCAAGCCACCCAGACTCCGGTA
Source organism: Noctilio leporinus (assembly GCA_004026585.1). Classification (NCBI taxonomy): domain Eukaryota; kingdom Metazoa; phylum Chordata; class Mammalia; order Chiroptera; family Noctilionidae; genus Noctilio; species Noctilio leporinus. Next base: position 170,406 of record PVIW01003144.1, on the reverse strand, counting down.
TTCTGTTATAGCAGCCTGAACTGATCAAGGCAGGTTGTTCTACAGAGCTCTACTGGGCACGGTTCCTGCTCTGACATCCCAACGCTGCGGCTGGTTATGGTTTTCACACGTCACTGGATATCTGCTTGTTCACTGGCTGGAGAAATCACTCAAATCCGTATCAAGCTAAACTCAGAGGAAATAGAATAAAAGCCTCTCCTACACAGGGAAGCCACCATAATGAACTGATTAGATGTTTACTTCACCCAGGTAGGCTGAGTTAAGATGTCAAGCTGTTCTTTCTCTGTCTCTGTTTCCCTCTGTCTCTTTGTCTCTTTCTCTCTCTCTCTGTCTCTCTCTCTCTCTCTCTCTGACATTCTAATGACTTTTTCCACTCATAATTGATGAATTTGGATACATAGCTGGACCACCATTTCCAAAGAAATTCAACAGTTTTACTGTTATCTGAAGGGGAATCGAGTTCCCCAAACAGTACATCTCTGAATGAGAAACAAGTCAGATAATATATAGCCTGTGTGTCCTTCACCTTTCTGTTTATCTTCCCTCTACTCTTGATCAAATAGTTACTTAGTGGATCAGAGGCTCAAATGCCAGTCTGGCAGGCACTCAAGAAAAATAGGCAGGCTTGTTTTTTAAATTTTTATTTTGTTTTGTTCTTGTTCTTATTTGTTTGTTTTAAAACTGAGAGAAAATATTCAAGTGGCACAGAACTGACGGAGAAGAGCAGATGTCTGCAGTTTATTTTTCTCGATTGGATTTTTTTATCGAATTTGCATAGGGCCTTATTTATTTTCACTTTATCCCATTAGGGAGTCTGGGCTCACAAAGCCAACTGAGGGTCAGCGTTTGTTCTGGTTGATGGATGAAGGGCTGGAGACTGGGATTAGCAGAGGGAAAGTCTGCAATTTTGAGCAGATACAGAGGGGCACTCAACACCAGGGAATAGCAGCAGGTTGACTTGCACAACTTTTTCTCCAGACTCTCCAGGAAATACTACTGATCATTATTAGTAACTCACATGCCTTCATCCTTCTGCTGAGCAGAGTACATGGAAAGTCATTTCATGTATTTGTCACTGTGAGTGAAACAGGATTACACAACCAACCCCTTATCAGCAATTCTGATAACCAATGAACTCTAAAAACAAAACAAAATAACTTTGGGTCCCTACAGGTTTCCTTCAAACCTATTCGTGACAAAGCATGACCAGAACTGATCTTGATGGGGGACTCAAATGTTGGAAAATTTTAGTTCTAGGTAACAGCTAATAGGCTTAGTAATCGATGTATGTATAAAGCTGTTGTTTCAGGAACTGGAGGTATGGTCCACCGTGACTCCAGGAAACCATAAGCATTTCTACCTTTGTGCCTCAGGATGGCTGCAAGCCATCAAGATGGTACCTGAGCCATTATACTCCAGGGTGAGATGGCTACCACCTAGGACACAAAGGCCTCCAGCCAGGACACTGATGAAAAAAAAAAAGCTGCAGCTTTCATCTCATGAACTTTTTATCTCATAACTTTTTTCCTGAATTCTAAACCCCTTAACTACACATTTCTTATCCCTGTAAAAAATGCCCAGTTGTAATGGAATTTAAAACACTCTGTTAAGGTGCAAACTGCAATCTTAGATTGCCGACTATCTGAATAAAGCGCCCATCAAGATTTAACCCCTCTCTCTGCTTTTTTTCTGGTAGATGACAGGTAGCACGGACACTGGTTTTTCCGGCCTCATTTTTAAAGCTGTAAAAGGCTTGCCTTCTTATTTATCCCACTCTGTGTGAATATTCATACGTTTGCTGCAGAAATAGAGCTGTGATGATTATAGGGTGCTATATTTCCTGGGGAGAGAGAGTACATAAATAATCTTTTTAAAATCTGAAAAGTGCTAAATTTCAAAATCTGCCTTTCCTGAAACTTTTAGGGTAAGAGACTATGAGCCTGTAATAGCTTTAAGGATGAGCAAATTGATTCACAGAGCTTCAACAGCTTTTTCCAGGTGATGATAGAGCCAATGCACTTATTATATGAGCGTAATATTTTAGGTCTCCCTGGCTAAGCCACCAACTCTTCCTTTTTGACCTTCCTGAGTCATCACCAGAGAGCAAATCTTTTTATTAAATGTGGCTGCCAGAAAATTTTAAATTAAATATATGGCTCACATTACATTTCTAGCTGATAATGTTGGAGATGTCCAAACTAGGTGAGGCTGAGCAGCCAGTGTCAGGTAGAGGACAGTGCTAGAAATGTGGGAACCCTAAAAAATATAACTTCCATCACATGGAATTAAACCCAAAATCTAAACCTTAAATACATTTCCCAGAGGTTTCTAGTAGGAGGATTTAGTCCCAGCACCACCTCCTATAAATATCTCATTTTGAATGATATCGCAGGAGCTTACCATCAAATGTTATAGTTGTACTTTTATTTCTAAATTCACCCTTTTCCTATATGTTAAATCTAAGAGTTTAACGTCCTACCTAGTTAGGGGTTGAGTGAGGGATTTGGAATAAGTAAAATGTGATACCATCGAAAGGTTATTCTTCTCTGTTTTGCTTAGTTTTTGCAGAAGCCCACATGATGCATAGGAGCTGGAGCTGGACAGAAATAGTGGCAGGGGTGGGGTCAGAGTTCAACCTCATCTCCTGCAGCAAAAACACAGTCACATATCATCACTTTATCTAAAGCTGCATTCCTCCTAAACCATCATAATCTGCTTCTTCAACAACCACAGATAGTTTGACTTTTTCAAGAAGCACTTTGTCTCATCAGTTTGAACATCAACTGCAAGAGTGATATTCGAGTAGCAGAATCCTCCAGTGACCTATTAGAACTTAAGGGCAGAACATCATTTTCTCTCACTGAGACAGGTATTAGATAAAAGGTTTTCTTAAGCAAAGAATCTCGCTTTCTAGAAGGTCCTAGAAAACTATCTGTTGCTTATCTTCTTTACAGTTGTTCTTATGGTGACTTAAAGTGTTTGGGCCTTTTGGGGGGACTTCAGATTTAAAAGAATCAGGCATCAAAAAATATGTATGAGGTGTTTATATTAGTATTTTTCATAATAGCCCCATGATGTTCATCAATAGTAGAATGAATGAATTATGATATGTCCAAACAATGAGTAATACATAACAATGGCTGCCTAAGACCATGGATGAACCTCATAACATTGAGCAAAAGAAGCCAGATGTGAAGAGTATATACTGAGTAATTCTACCGATGTGCAGTAACAGATTAAGCAAAAGTAATTTGTGCTGTTAGAAGAATAAGGGTTACCCCTTGAAGGTGGGGTAATGGTGACAAGAAGGAAGTGAGAAGGCTTCTTGGATGCTGGTCACACAAATTGTGTTCAGTCTGTAAAAAGCCACAGAGCTCTATACTTATGATATATACAAAGGTATATATGCATAGTATATATAATGCAATAATAATTAAAGAAGAAACAAGAGGAGCAAGAAAGGAGGAGTAGGATCAGAGCATTAGGGTTTTTATCTGATAAAGACCAGAGACTTTTATTAGCTATGGCCTGTCCAGTGCCATAAAACTCAGGAAATGCCCTTGTCCAATCCCATCTTCCATACCAATCTATTATCTCCCTTGTTATTCTTGGTTATCATATATATATATGTAATTATATATATACAATTATATTATATATATATATATATATATGTAATCATTATGCTTTCAAAAGCAGGTTGCATGGTTAAATGGGTTGATATCAGGGAGTTTAGGAGATAACAGTGACAATCTAAGGTTCAATCACAGGAATTAAAAACCAACAGGAATTCCACTGAGCAAGTACAGAAGCATTAAAAGCTTGAGAAAATACAAGGGAGAAGAGAAATTACTTTCAAAAGCTTTCTGTCACTTTTCTGAGTTAATAGAGTTATGATTAATTACAGACCTCTATTATTATTCTCCCGAAATAAAATTTGTTATAAAGTGAATAGTGCATTTATTCATTCATTTAACACACATTGATTGGATACCTGCTAAAGGTCAGGTGCCATAACAGATGCTGGCAAGATGAGAGGAATGACTTGTTATCTCTGATTTTTTTATGGTCTTACTGTTTAATGACAGAAAAGACTAGTAAAGAATTATAGCAAAAATATAGTAACAGGAAAAAGCATCCATTATTAAGTTAGCAAAGTTGCAGAAGCACTTCCTCCACTAGGTTGTATATATAATAAATGATGAGAAATTACTTGCTTTCAAGACTAAAATCACTCAAGCTAGCTTAAGCCAAACAGAGATTTTATTGGATGAATAGAAGCACATTTTATGAAGCCCAGAATCAAAGTACAGCAACTCCAAAATCATTGGATTGGGGTTTGAAAGGTGACCAAGAATTAAAGAAGCATAATCTGTCTCATTGGCTCTTCTCCCTTGGTCTCACCTACAGTTTTTTTGCCTTTTGCTCCTCTTCCTCTGTCAGTCACTTTTCCTGATGCATTATCACTTGAACAAGGATGGCCATTCCTGCCCTGATTTTATGCCATCTCTACATTTGGGATCCCAACAGAGATCATGTTCCACTTTCAACCTTCCAGAAAACTTGGCATCAAAGCAATCCCTGAAAATGAGCTCCCATCCCTTCAGAAAGTCTCACAGAGAAGGTGATGTTTTGGTCAAGTTTTCAAAGCCAGGCAGAAATTTGCCACCAGACAAGGGGGATCTGAAAGGTCCAGGTAAATAATGCAAAATAAGCAAATTTACAAAGGCATGAAATTGTTTGAGAAGTAGTTTTAGAAGAGTCACTCTCAAAGCCTTTAAAAGACACATAAGGGTTAGAAGTTTTTTCTGCAGAATAGGGAGATCATTTTGGCAAAATGAATTTAAACAAACGGTTAAGAAACATCCTCAAACTACCCATAACTCCAAAAGCTGTTTGAAAATGACTAGCTGCTAAGGAAGTGTTCTCTGGAATGGGTTAAGAGAGAAGTCATTTATAAAGAAGCAAGAGTCTTTTGAAGATCATAAACAGAAATTCTATTAAACTAACAGTCAATGGTGATAATAAAAACAAACATGAAAAATCTTTCATCCTGAAAATAGGTTAATATCTTTCAAATGTATAGATGTATTCAAAAGCCAGACTCCAGATAACAAACCCCGAAGGGTTTGGTGAATTTTCATCGTTGTATTTGTAACCTCTCCACTTCCTGCTTTACTTAGTAAATATGAGTTATGGTGGAGATTTCCAAGTGTCTCCAGTGGCAATGATAATCTGCATAAATCAGATATATCCTTGGCACTCCAACACACAGAGCAAATAATTTCCCTCCCATGCATATTTATGTCAACATTTATTTACTGTTGCTGTTTCTAATATTTTCACATTGTGTTCTGAGTGAAGCACAATTTCCTCCCCCTTGATAAGGTAGAATATTTTGTCTTTTCATGGATTTATCAAAACTGTCTTAACCAATTCATAAGACAGTGTTCTGAATTTCAACCAAGAGAGAGTATGCATACCTGCCCTTCTCTACTTTTTAAAAATTTTACTCAAAGGGGTATGTTTTCTATTTTTACTTCCTAAAAATTAGATACTTTGCTTCTTAGAAGATTTAAACAGTTTATTCACTTTTATCTTTCCCCCTTGTTGGAAACATAGACTCCAACGAATAGCTTCAAATTATGTAGGAATGTGTTTTTCATATATTGATTGCTGTTAAGAGAACATTCTTACAGTCAATGACAACTGGACTTGCCAGGTCTCCTAGCTCCTGCATTTTCCCCTTGGGCCTGACTTGCTTTATAGGCAAGTCTGTGAAAGAATGATATAATGGCAAGGGTTACTAATCTCCATGCCTATTCCATGGAAAAACCTGGGTTCAAGAGCCCTTGAACTTGGCTTCAAGGCCTTAGGCCTGGATTACAAATTTACCACTGCCTCCTAAACAGTCTTTAGTCACTTGGAGGGTTAAGTGTCTCACCTGAAAACTGCAGAAGTTATCTAGCATCATGCATATAGAAATATGTCGGGATGACTCTGGGTTCTACCCAGGTGTTTTATCAAAGTAGGTATATATTCACCTGTCTTAATATTGAAGCTTTGAGAAGGATTTTTATCTGAATAAAGACTTTCTTTCAAAATGTTTGAAACCCTTTGAGCTAATTGATGTTTCAGTTTCTTTCCATTTTTCAATGGAAAAATAATCTTAGAATCATGGGAAAGACCCAGTAGCAGTGGTTTTGTCTTTTCTAAGAGTAGACTTTGTGATTGCACTGCTTAACCCAGGAGAATGAAATCCATTATGACATAGTCTGAATATCAGCAATTTCAACATCAAAAATCACTGTGGGGTCCTTGATTGAGGGCTCCAACCAGAACATTCCAGCAAAGAGATAAAAACAGATAAGGATAGGGCAAACAACCTCTTGAAGCATGAATTGAAGAGCTCTCTTCACAGCTACAGCCTATCAATTGCTTCCTGTTTTCATAAGATTTTTCTATATTTAAACTTCAATTAACTAAATGATTACTATTCACTTCTCCCAAGTTCTCTCTGCATAATTGAAATGATTACTGAGAAAAGCTATGATCAAACCAGTCAAGTTGATATTGATCTTTCCCCCAAAGAAAAGGCCTATGGTTTGCCCAGTAGTTCTAACAGTTGGTACTGGGACTAAGAGCTTCAACATCACCTGTAAAATTATTTAAAACGCATCTCCTGAGGCCCCAAACCAAATGCTCTGGGGGTAGACCCAACCAACCAAGCTGTCTATATTTTAGGTCATTCTGGGACACACTCATGTTTGAGACCCACTGTGCTAACTACTCTTCCCCTGGATAAGTGGCAAATGCCATTCTTTTCCTTCACTTTCTGCTTTTTCCTTACCCAGAAAAACAAAACTAAGTTTTTCTAGGGATACTGTTATCTTGAAGAAACAGCAGGAAGGTGAGACACTATTTCAATGGAAAGGAGTTCATAAATAAGTGAGATATGTGAGGGCTTTCAACACTGATCCCTGAAGCCCATCCAATCAGTGCAACTGTGATGCTATGAACCTCTGAGCTGTCACCTTGGGCACACGCTGGCATGGGTTCAGTGGCTCATAGCTCCACATAAATTAAAGCCGTCCCGCTGCTATAGGCCCTAGCTGCCCTTCAGCCCTTCCTCTTGGCTGTCCTCCCCATGCCATCCCCAATCTTTGTACGATTATGAAATAAAGATAGAGCTAAACTTTCTCAGAAACCTAAATCACATGCTTCTGTCAGCTTTTGTGCCACCTGGAATATAATTCTTGCTGAAAGAATTGACTCTAATATTAGCCGGTTACTAACTCCCTGCTGCAGTTACTCTCAAGGAGGTGAAAATATCCTTCATTTGCTCTTCTGATTGACATAGTCTGGGATTTTTAACCACTGTTTCTTCAGAAAGGTGGCAACATTAGAGTGGGGACAGAAGGAGGTTTGGTATATGTCATATATAACCTGTTTTCAAATGCTGCGAGACATTTAGATAAAAGACAAAAATTGTCTACACAAAAGAGTTTGGGGAAGCCAAACTGACCTACAGAGACAATGTTTTCTGCGATTGTTTACCATTTGTTATCATGTTCTATAAGCCAGTTTACAGAATTCATGAAACTAAATAAACATTGTAAAACTTTTTATTAAGAATATTCTATAGTATATCTATTTATTTTATCTTTACCTGGTCACTGTATTTTAATCTTATGCATGCTTTTTGGAGCACTTGATCATTGATTTGATAAAGAATTCTCACAGTCATGTTTTAAATCTTATATAAGACTCTAGAAGACCTCGCTCAGAGACTCAAGAAAGACTGGTGATGGAACTCCGGTCCACCATGCCCCCAGAGGGATTTTATTTGCCACTCCTGCTTTGGTCTCTAAAGCACCAATCTGCAGAGCTGTTTGTAAATTAAAACAGAAGGCTAAATTAAAAGGGAGCGAAAGCAAGCCGGATCTGACAGTGATATTAATTCCTCTGCAATCGCAGGTCTTTTCAATTAGAAGCCTCTTTCTGAGACAGTTATTGCTCTTGGCTTGAACAGAGGTCATTAAAATACTCATGAGTAGCGCTCTCAAAAAGCCTGCTTAACTCCTCTCCATGAGGGTTTGGGTACCTCTTCAGCTTTGCATAGATTCAGAGAGAAGGCAGAAGAAAGCAGGCCCCAGGGCTGTCATTTTTGCCTCTTTGCCTCCGTTTTACTACTGGCGTTCACAAGCCTGTTCAAAATTCACCCCTGGATATATTCCATCATCCTGGGGAGAAACCTATGTAGTTATTTTAAACATAGCTCTGGAAAAAAAGTAAATATATAAACCCTTACAAACAGCATAAAATGCAGCTAACCTCGCTGTGATTTTGCACCCCTGCCTAAAAGAGGCAGAGCATAAAAAGGGGGCTAGATGGCAAGATGACGCGTGGTGGCAGCTTTATTAACCTACACTGAATTAGCCTCCTCGCGCTGGAATATTTTATAGCATTATTTTATTGGCAGTCACTGTCACCAAATAAACTACAAAGTGGTGACTGATGTAGTAGAGCTAGACAGCTTGACGGATCTAGATTACTTGCAAAAGAGAAGTATTTGCCAAGTGTTGCAATAATAAAACAATCCTGATGCTCCTAAAAGGAGGTACAGGGTGGTGGCCATTCCCCGCCGAGCCAGGGCCCGGGGAAATCACCTGCTAAGGGTGAAACCGATGTTAGATGCCTGGACATTTTCAGGTGTCTGAGTTTGCTTTTGTTATTGTCTTATTGTTATTTTTTTTATGACAGATGGCAACAATACACTGGACATACTGTACTTTATTGCTGGAGCAAAACATACCATGCACTCATTACACTCTTGCGTTTGCGAGAAAATCCACCTGACTCTAATACAGGAAGGAAGCTGTCCAAACAGAGCATGAAGCATTTGTACACCAGGAATAGGGTTTCTGGTCTTTTGTTCCCTAACCATTCCGACTGGCCCTTCATTCATCTGGAAATAACTAACTGAATCGTTTTCTCAGAAGTAAGGGAATGATGTTTTAAATGGTTTTAGAGATCATATAAGGTTGAAATTTGAAGTGTGTAATGCCGTTTTATCAATGTTTAATAGTGAGAAACTTCAGTCTCTGAGTATAATAATTTTAAAAAATGATTGGCTCTCTGAGATGCAAATTAAAACTACATTAAGATACCACCTCACACCTGTCAGAATGGCAATCATCAGCAAATCAACAAACAACAAGTGTTGGCGAGGATGCGGGGCAAAAAGAACCCTCATACCCTGTTGGTGGGAATGTAGGCTGGTGTAGTACTGTGGAAAACAGTATGGGGTTTCCTTAAAAAACTAAAAATGGAACTGCCTTTTGATCCAGCAATTCCACTACTTGGACTATACCCAAAGAATCCTGAAACACCAATTCATAAGAACCTATGCACACCTATGTTCATAGAGGCACTATTTACAATAGCCAAGTGCTGGAAACAGCCTAAGTGCCCAACAGTGGATGATTGGATCAAAAAACTTTGGTACATTTACACAATGGAATTCTATATAGCAGAAAGAAAGAAGGAACTTGTACCCTTTGCAACAACATGGATGGAACTAGAGAGTATTATGCTTAGTGAAATAAGCCAGTCAGTGAAGGACAAATATCATATGATCTCACCCATTACGGGGCAATAATGAGCAAAACTAACAACAAGCAAAACAGAACCAAGTATATGAATACAAGGAATAGGCCTTCAGTGGTCAGGGGGAACGGGGTTGGGGGGAGGGGGGAGGCAGAAGCAAAGAAGGGGAGCAGCTTAGACAAGAACCTAGTATAAAGGAACCATGGACATGGACAACAGGTGGGATTGACTTTGGGGGGAATGGGTGGGTGGGGAGGGGGACAGAGGGAAGCAAAAAGGGGATGGATGTAATACAACAATAATAAAAAAAAATGATTGGCTCTCTGAAAACAATGTTTTGAATTACATAAAAAAGGAGAGTTTTCAAAGTGCACGCAGGTAAACAGGGTCTTGTGCACCTCCCCTCTGCATCTGCCCAGCTACCTGCCTAAAACCAGATTTTACACTTTCACCCACCTGGTGCAAAACTTCTGCCTACAGGAGAAAACACAAACCATCTAAATTGATCCATATGGCCTTTGCTACTGGGACCCAGCTATCTTTCCAACTTCAGTTCTCATCTTCAACCTTGGAACATTCGGCTTTCAGCTTTCATGGCCTTTCATTCTTCAATACCTATTCACATGACTTTTCTCTGCCAGGAATACCAGTACTTTCTCTGCCTAGTCACCGCACCACCACCCCCCAGCCCCTCCTCCACAGTTCCTTCATGCTTTGTACTTATCTTTTTAAAAAATACCTCAAATCTTTTCAGAGGGCTCAGCTTTCACAACAGACAATGAAACAGTCATGGGTGGGACACAGACTTCTACAAATCAGTTTGGTTCCTTATACAGGTTCCTGAACACAACAGGTGCTCCGTAAATGTTTGAATTAACTACACTGAATTTTTTAAATCATGATGATGTCTGTCCTCATCATTACTAAGAGATTTCCTTGAGAATTAAAACTTTGTTTTATTTATCATATATTCCTTCAATTATTATTTGTAAACAAGAAAATGAGCAGGGATGCTTTTTAGATATAAATATCTAAATTTGAATTCAGCCTACTAATTACTGACTTGTAAACTGCAGTGAGTTAACTTTTTCTGTTATAAATAGTAGCAAAAGTATAGCCCATAGGGTTGTTGTGAAAACAAAAGTAGTCACATGTATATGGACTAGCCTTGTGTTTGGCACTTGCTAAATGCTCAGTAAATATTTATTCATTTCTCCTGCCATATCTGTTTTAATTAGGAACATTTCCAGCTGCAGATAACAGAAGAGCCAATGTGCTATACCTTAAATAAATGTTGGCCAATTTTTTAAATAGCAGGTGGTACTGCAGTGAATGACATTTCTTAAACTTCATTGACTAGAGACCGGAGAAGACCTATCAGCTCTTCAGGTCTTTGGCTCTGATTAAGGCCACCCCTTTCCCAAACTCTTCATTACCATCATCAGGGAAGAATAGGTTTCCTGAAATTCTGCTTGCTCATAGCAAGTCCTTCCCATGCCAATATTCACATACATTATCTGCCTTCCCAGTCTTAATTTATGTTGCATAACACAAAGTCCAGAACTTGTGTCATGTCTCATTTTCTAGTTTCCAATGCTTATGTGGGCCTGTCAGCAGTGCAATATCCACACCCTGGCACTTCCTAGCGCTCACTTTTCCCTGTTTTATTTTTCTCCTTAGGAATTTTTTTTTTTTTTTTTTTTTGATATACCAAACACACACACACCCTAGAAATTTCCACTCTGTCTCTTTTCACATTAGAGTATGAGATTCATAACAGCAGAAATTTTAGTTCATTGTTTTCACTGCTATATCTCCAAAATTTAAGAGTATGTTTGTAACATGTAAATGCCCAATAAATATTTGTTGAAAAGTGAAGTGGCTGAAGCACTGGTTTAGCGGTTCAAAATTCTAGTTCTTTCCACATTTTTGTTTCATTATTTTTAACCTATCAAGTTGTAGGCTGCCTGCTTAATTTCTAAGCATCAGTCACATGTCGGGAAGAGAGAAGGTGGTAGGGGAAAGCTTTGCAAGTTTTTTATATCTACCTTCTTTTTCTATTCTTAAAAATGACTATTTCCCCCACCACTTTGGCAGATTTCCAACTATATATTATCAGAATATGTTATTCACAAACTATCATATGACACCCTTAACTTCATGGGAGGCTGATAATCCAGTTTAAGTTTCCTAGTAAACAACGGAAGTGAGAAGGAATGGGATGGAACTGGGTTTCAAGTTACCCAACATATAGTTTATGCCAAAAATTTCTCTGTTATCTTGCATGTTATTTACACATAAATGAATAAATTCAAATTTAAAGCACCATCTAGTACATGGAAATAACAGGTAAGGAAGGAATCTTGAATGTAGTATGTATGATTCCACAGGCTAGAAGAAAATGGAGATACATATGTTTATATCAGTGAGAGAGAGCAGAAGCACCAACACTTTAAAACTATAGTCAATAAAACCCACCATTTACATTTGATTTTGGAAAGTTTCTTGAATTTATTTTTGCGTTGGATGATCTCACTTGCTCAGACTGAGTGACAGTTCACCTATATAAGACATTTCTAGTAAATTTTTAAATATGAGATGTGCCTCAATTATAATGGCTTGAAAAGATAGTGCTACCCTTTGAGTGTCTACTGTTTTTCAGATGCTTTGCCCGCACTGAATCTTTAACCCTTGCTAAAACAATCCTCCAAGAAAAACTATCTTGGATGTAGAGACATTACCATCACCTATTTTAAAAATGAAGAAACTGAAGTTCAGACATTTTTGAAGAGTTTTAGTCTCAGTAAATAAGAGAGCAAGAATTTGAACTAAGTTTGGTTTGATGCCAGAGTGCAGTTACCAACTATGTTCCATGTTCCATGATCCTCACACAAAAGGATCATATTGCAGTGTGTCATCAGAAGTTGTGTGCTGCAAAACCATTTGCCTATTTTCTCTTCTTAATCAAAACAGTGACCCATCCTAGATGAATCTCATTCCCTCAGGCTGATTCTTGACCTTCCTTCCCCAGGGGTTCTTGGATCAAAGAGAAAATGAAAAGTGACTAGATTATAAAGCCTTTCTTCAATTAAAAACTGAAGTGCAGAGAATTGCGATATCAACTAGACTACCATTAGCTCTGATTGATACTGATTACCCTTGTCAACACACCTGTCAATAAAGGTGAAAGGAGTAAATTGTGCCATGGACAGAGCTCTAGAGTCTGTGCCATTTTTCATTTGCTTTTGGATCTTTTGGAAATGACTTCTATTAAAAGCACTCTTGACAACTGTGATGCCAACCCTTTGAAGAGTGATTATTTATACTGCCAGTCCTCTCCCCCTTGCCACAGTTCTCCAGAGTTTCATATTCATAATGTAAGAGTCAGTGGCCAGAGCCTACTTCAAGCTCATACCCTTAACTCATCAGCTTTAAAAACCACAGAAAACTTCTAATTAATTAATTAACATTATATAAAATTGAAAGAAAAAAACCTCCCTTCTCTACACAATAATTTATGGTCTGACTACAATAAGACTGTATTCTAGGTATCCCCAAAACAAACAAGGCTGATACAAGTAGAAAAATTAAGAGGAAAAAAAAAACAAAACTAGCATTGTTGAGAAATTTTTTTTGCCAGATACTTTGTATATATTATTTCTCAGAATCCCCACAGTAGTATTGTAAGGAAATGTATCATTTTTATTATTTCACAGATGAGGAAACTGAAGTTCAGTAAAGCCCAAGATTGGTTCATACAGTCATGCATTGCCTTATTATGGCTTACGCTAGGAGAAATTTGTGTTTCAGTAATTTGGTTATAGGAACATCACAAAGTGTACTTACACAAACCTAGATGGTATAGCCTACTACACACCTAAGCTATAAGATACAGCTTATTGCTCGTAGGCTGCAAACCTGTACAACATATTATTGTATGGAATACTCTTGGCAATTACAATGCCTTACACTATGACAATGGCTACAACATCACTATGGCAATAGGCAATAGGACTTTTTCAGCTCCGTTATCATCTCAGGGCACCACCATGCCTGGTGCCATGACATGTTTTACCACTTTCCAAACATTTTATTTGACTTTCCCAAGATACACCAGCTTTTGATTCGGCCATAACCTAATGCTTTATCTTCTTGGACATCTGATGGTTCTCAGACCAAGACCAACCTAAATCAATAAAGGGGACTATAAATTTAGGTCAGTAGAAAAAGATTTTGTTTTAGGGTAAATTAAGAATAGCCAAGTGCTGGAAACAGCCTAAGTGCCCATCAGTGGATGATTGGATCAAAAAACTTTGGTACATTTACACAATGGAATTCTATCTAGCAGAAAGAAAGAAGGAACTTGTACCCTTTGCAACAACATGGATGGAACTGGAGAGTATTTTGCTTAGTGAAATAAGCCAGTCAGTGAAGGACAAATATCATATGATCTCACCCATTATGGTTCAATAATGAGCAAAACTAACAACAAGCAAAACAGAACCAAGTATATGAGTACAAGGAATAGGCCTTCAGTGGTCAGGGGAATGGGGTTGGGGGGACGGGGGAGGTAGAGGCAAAGAAGGGGAGCAGCTTAGACAAGAACCTAGTATAAAGGAACCATGGACATAGACAACAGATGGGATTGACTTTGGGGGGAATGGGTGGGTGGGGAGGGGGACAGAGGATGGATGTAATACAACAACAATAAAATTTAAAAAAAAGAAAAAGAATTAAAGAATATGAGGCTTATTAAAAAAAAAATAAAGATTCTCTACCAATAGCCCCCAAATTACAGAATCTCTAACCAAGCATAAATATATTCTCTCTCAAAGTAACAGTCCAGAAGTAGGAAGGGATGCAAAAGGTAAGAGGAAGACACTCAGGTCTCCTTAATCACCCACTAGTATAACTGAGGGTGTTGCCCTCTTCCTCTCAATTATAGCCAGCTCATTTGTGCAACGTTGACATTAGTCTACAAGAAATGTGAAAAAGAGAATGTAAAGCTACCTGCTTCATTTTTAGAGAAAGGATGAGCAAGTTGCATGTATTACTTGTACTCAAAATTCACTGGCCACAATCTAATTTAATGACCAAAACAATCCACAAAAATCCCCTAGCTGGGTGGCGATGTGTATTGCTAAGATCCATTGAGGTTTACATTACAAAATTAAATACACACACATATCAAGGTGCGAAGAGTGATTCAGACATAGGTCTTCCTTCTGGGTTAGTCTGGAAATCCTCATTCCAAAATTGTCCTAATTAGGGATATATATATATATATTCTTCTAACTAAAACAAATGACTTTTTTCCAAATCTAAATGATTTGAAGCCTTTTTTTTTTTGGAAACTGAAATTGTGACTAGGGGATGGTGGTCAGCAAAGTTTCCAGGGGAATATTAATGACTTTAATTAATATCAGTGCTGCAATTCAATAGGGACTTATAATTACATAACATCCCTCACCAATCACAGCTCGTAAGTGACCTCACTGAAAGAAGAAACAAAAGTAGTTTGACTGGCCCTGCTTCTCACCAATCCGTAAGGCCACTTTCCTACAGAGCCAGTTGCAGCTTACAGGGGAATGTTCACTAGCCCCCTTTCCTGGGAGGAGTGATTGGAGAGTTTTCAGCAAGAGCCCTAGGTAAGGGGCAGGGCATGAGTCAGTGTCTAGGGCTGTACCAGTGTCCTCACAGGGCTGACTCTTCAGTTCCTAAAGATTCCTCTTTGTAAACTCATGGCCTACAGAAAATAATAAGCAGCAGCCAAACATACGGGAAGAGGCAGGATCTTACTAAAAACCTCACTGCCTATGGTAACTTTCTTGTCTAGGAAATTTGGGTAGGGTAACCAAAGCAAGTACAGAGACTGTAAAAAAAAAAAAAAAAAAAAAAAAAAAAACCTGAATTTTACAATAAATCCGAACAGTTAAAGAGTCCCTCACTGATGCTGCCAATACCAGGCTCTTCATTTGGTTGAGAACAGCAGAGTGTGGAAGATGGACAGTTGTATTCTGAATTCCTCAATCCACTGTTCAAGTCCTGGTGCTGCTATTTCTAACTTTGTTTCCAAAAGAAAGGAGGCAAAAAATGGTTAGAACTTTCTTCTTTCAATAAATTTTCATTTTCAGGTACTTACCATGTGTCAGGTAAAAACTGAGCAGAGCAGAAAGTGAAGCAGTGGCAGAAAAAAAGGGGACTAGAGATTACACTAAAGAGCTACTTGTTATTTTTGGAAGTAGAACTATCACTTTCCCAAGTAAATGCAGATCTCATTATGACTTTCCCTCCCCCTGGGATCTCTTTAATGAATTTGCTGTGGCCTATTTTCTGTTGGAAATTTTACACCATGTGGTCAGGATGGTAGCCAACAGAATGGGGAGGTGTGAATAAATGTTTATCAATAAAGCCAGAGTGGTAACCTTTTGCTTTCCTCTTTCTGGGTACACATGGCTCTTGTGTATAAGAAAACTTAAGAACAATAGGGAAAAACTGACCTTTGGTGTGAAGAGGGTGTAGAAGAAACAGCACCAGACCCAAAACCAAAAGACTTGAAAATGATTCCTGGTTTAATTCTATTTTATCACGGTATCAAATTGAACAAGTCTATTGGCACTAAAATTCTTCACTGGTCAAATGGAGCTGGTAATGGCTGTGCTGCCCACCTCACAGAAGCGTTTAGAAGATATCAACTCAAAGATCTTCAAATATCAAAATATTTTGCAGATACTTCTCTTGGGGAAATGGAACTCAGGATCTCTCACTTTCTTAGCACATATTTTGTACACATAGAATTAGATAAAAACACTAAGCACAGTCCTGGAATGACTGGAAAATATGAGAAGTAATCCAAGTATCTTTATATGATAATTATACTCACATATATACTCATACACTATATTTTTTTCACCAAGAATACATACACCAATTCTTTCTTTTGTCTGGCTCTGTTACTACTCTGTCTCTTACAATACTTGATAGGATGATAGAAAAAGGAACAGAAATACCAAAATAATGTGGATGTTTGAGTACTTTAAATGCTGTAAGATCTGAACTTGATGAAAATTATTGAGCATGTTTTTGTCTGTAACCATTACAACTTCTGTATCTGAAGAAAAGAGGTCAGAAAAAAATTAGTCAAATTAGCCAAAATAGCTGCTATTTTAAAAGTCTTCGTGTGTCCTCCATATAATATTTCTCAAGTCTATATAAGAATTAAATATCTTCATATCTAACACTGGGAAACCCTGATAACATATTAAGTGGTTCTTGGTCATAAATGTGCTTATAAATCACCTGAACAGATTTTCTTTTTTTAAAATACAAATTCCTAAATTACAACTCACCCTTCTAATTTGCTTTGTCTGATGGGAACAAGGACTAGGAATCTGCATACTAACACTGCCCTTTATTAGATGCAAATGTACCAGACCATGAACTATATCATCTGTGTCTATTACAAGCAGAAGTGGTCTCGGTCATCATTCAACACAACCACCGCCAGTTTGGAGATAGATAAACTAAGTTAACACAGAATTTGCAGCAGTCCAGGTTAGATTTCCTCCATTCTTTTGGAAATTTTGAAAGACTACATTTAAAAATATGGCAGTATGTACACCCATAAGGCCCTTGACCTGAAGCAAAGCCATCCTAGCCATATTTCCCATAGAATCATAAATAGCATGTCAAGAGATCATAAAACCCCCAGTCCTGATGAACAGTAATAAGACTTTGCTGCTTTGGCAATTCACTGGAGACTTGAGGGTTATAAAGTTCCACTTCTACACCCATTTTACTTATATATAACTGAATTTTGAGCTTGCCCACTCTTTCTAAAACAGTGACATGTCATGCAGCACTGTTTAGGAAACAACAATGTATAGGGTGTACCTGAATATTCCAGTTACAGATCCTAAAAAATAACCTCATTCTAAGGTCTGAGTCTTAACAGTTGTTCATGGTGACAGGCATTTCCCTGCGGGAAAGAAACAACCCTGCATTCTCTCTTCTGGATTAATATTCTGACACATTCAGCTTTTACCTTTAAGAGCAAAATATTTTGTATTAATATTAATGACCACTTCATTCTCCTCCAAAAACACCTCTTCCCAGTTGCTTCTATTTAACAGTTAGTGGAATAGAGCTGCCAATTCTTGTAAGATTAAAAAAATGATTGATAGTTGTTGAATCACTGACTTTACAGAACCACACCATGCAGGGCACAATAAGTTTTTCCAGCAGTGAAAATCAATTTTCAGAGGCTAAAACCTAATAGCAATGATAATAATTAATTGCAGTGCAAAATAATCCTTGTCTATAGATATGTAACTGAAGTCTTTCTGGTAGAGAAACAACCCTCTTTGCATTCCCCACATAGTAAAACCATTTATTCCTCTGTTTTAATATTTCTGACCTATAACTGTGTCTGACCTTTGGATTTTCCTTTGGACAAGTTATGACATCTACCTAGTACCCAATTCATGAGTTACATAAAATATTTAACATTTTAATTTTAATATGAAATTCATTTTACCTTTTTTTGAAAATTATATGTTTTTAAAAGACATTTGATTCTAAACTTGGCATACCAAGTAAAACTTTTATCTTTTGAAAATTAATCATATATAAAATATATTTGTTTAGAAAATTCATTTCAGAATTTAAATATGTCTTTACAACTCGCTGGATCTTCCTGTTTATTTTTTAAATTTTAATTCAGTAATACAGAGCACTATACACAATTTCATGTATATAATTATGAAGATAGCATTATTTTCTCTTTGTAAGCTTGTATTTCTCAAAGATCCACCCACTTTAGCCTTGGCTGGTGTGGCTCAGTGGATTGAGTGCCAATCTGCAAACCAAAATGTCACCAGCTTGGTCCCAGTTAGGGCACATGTCTAGGTTGTGGGCCAGGTCCCCAGTTCTGCAGGGGATGGGGATGGGACACATGAGAGAGGTGACGGATAGATGTTTCTGTCACACATCGATGTATCTCTCCTTCTCTTTCTCTCTCCATTCTCGTCACTCTAAAAATAAATCAATAAACTCTTTAAAAAATTTTTTAAAAGATCTACCCATGTTCATGGCTACCTAGAAAACAAGGGATTTCTCCCATGTTTGATTTCTAAAGGCAAAAAAATCCCTTGAACTCATTCATACACCCTTTCCAGAGGTTTCCCTGCAAGTATCATCTGATTCAGCCTTAATTGTTCTCACACTGAGAAGTCAGGAAAAACAAAGTAAAGAGCATCAGTTCATTTGCCTTTCTACATTCATTCCCAGGCAGAAGTCCATGCCTGGAATTACCACCTATATTATTATGTATTTTTAATTTCTTTTATATGCACACTTACTCTTGTTCTTACTCTCTTTTTCATAGCATACAGATTTGAATTTAAGACCAAATCACCTATGACTTGATTCCTCCATGAACTAAAATGATGGTTTTTAAGATACTTTAGAGATGCTTCCAAATGGCTGGAGTTGGAATACTGAGGGGGCTGCAGTGGGAAATGGAGGTGGAAATAGGCTTTTCAAGTGTCTATAAGGAAATCAGAAGAAAAACTATTTTGGGAGCATTAACCACAAGGACATTATCGGAACTACATACTACAGGAAGGAAACATTGTCAGTGATAACAAGAAAAAGAGTTGGCTTCTATTGGTGAAGGACATTAATTTCAGAAGGTAAAAAACCTGCCAGCTTGACAACTGTCTGAACAAGTCCTCAGCAGGGAATATCTCGGCTTACTAAACCCTTGGGAGACTTGACCATTTATCATAAAGTTAATGTACATTTTCCTGTAGCACAGCATTTTGTCAACTAACTTTTAAATGAAAAGGTTCTACATCACCACCAAAATATCACAGGCTGACCACTGAGTAATCACTCCCGCTCATTAGAATCTTCTTCCAAAATATAAAACTATGCTTTTGGAAATTTTAGTGGCAAACATTCTGTAATTATTTACAAAGTTGAATAGTGATAATGTGCAAAGAAGTTACCCATTATCTCAAGTTAAGAAATAGAATTAGACCAAGGTATAGAGAAAGGGAGTCTCACTAATTGTATGGGCTTGTTATTGGAATTCTTTGGCTGGTTTACTTCCTCTTGGGCTATTTCTAGTATTTTTTAATTGAATTTTTCAAATACTAAATTGTGGTAATAAACTGGTGACATTCAGGAACTAAGTTAGTTCAATTTCAGACACATTCAAGAGTCACTACTGGTTTCTGAAAAATAGATATGAATTGCAAACCAGCACCAGAGTCTCAGGTAGAATTTGGATTAATTTTTCATTAACAAGGCAAGTCCAGGTGAGTCCAGACTATATGCACTTTACACAGTTCAAAACAAAGCAATTCTCTCTGTGGAAGCTTCGGTAAATAAATAAGCAAATGCATGTTTGTATGTATAGTGGAAAATAAATACTGTATATAGTCTACTAATAAAAAAAAATACAGTACCCTGGCAGTGGATAAGGTGCCAGCCTGTGGACCCAAAGGTTGCTGGTTCAATTCCCCAGCCAGGGCACATAGCCAGGTTGCAGGCCAGGTCTCAGCAAGGTCTGTGGCTGGAGGCAAGTGAAAGGCAACCATACACTGATGTCTCTCTCCCTCTCTCTAAAAATAATAAATGTAGTCTTAAAAAAATACAATAAAAGTGAATCTAGTACATGAGTATATTGTCTTTGTTTACTAACTTGAAATTATTGGTTCATATGCATTTTTCCTCAAACAAGATGGTCAACATTTATTTTTTGAAATGACTGAAGACCTCTGGCCATCAATGGCATATTTAACACAGCACTATCACCACTATCCTCTGAAACTCCTCTAAGATTTTATTAGAAGAGTATGCTCAGCAGACTGAGCACTGGCTGATGAACCAAGGGGTTACCAGTTAGACTCCCAGCCAGGGCACATGCCTGCATTGCGGGCCAGCTCCCCAGTTGGGGACACAAGAGGCAAACACATCGATGTTGCTCTCCCTTTCACCTTCCCTTCCCCTCTTTCTAAAAATAAATAAGTCTTTTTTAGAAAGCAAACTTTGGAAAAGAAAAACAGATGAGGGAAAGTAACTGACTTAGTCCTCACTCCCTACAAAGGATGTCAGAGGCTCTGACCTGGTGGACAGGACAGAGAGCTGTGGCAATGGGGCAGGACACCATGTTTTAGCGATGAGGAACACAGTTAGACCAGTGATTTTCAAACGATGTGTTGCAGCACAATTGTGTGATGCAAGAATTTTTAAAACATGCAATACCTATTTAGTTAAGGGGCACTGACCTTTTTCCCTTAGGTTGTCAAATTGAACAATGCAACAGAAGAAAATGACAATAATAGCCACCCAGTCTGAATGAATCAAAAGTATACTTTTTTGTCAAATTGACAAAATAACTATTTTTTGGCATGCTGCAGGATTTTAGAAATTTGCCTGTGGGTGCCATGAGATGATAAAGGTTGAAAACTGCTGGATTAGGCACCTCAAGCTTTGAGTCTTTTTCTGGCTTTTTAAAGCTATGTTCTCTTGGCAAGATTTTGCAATTCTTCAAGCCTCAGTTTCTTGTTCCTTCACAGATTAAATTTACAATATCACAGAATTGTTGTGGAGAGTAAACAATTGCATATCTTCAAATATTGGGCATATTTCTGGCCCACAATTAACATTTGATAAAGGCCACTATATCATTATACTATAATTAAATAAATGTTTATTTTCTTTGATGACATATACCTTGGGTATGATCTGAATAGGTATAAAAATGACATGGCTAAATTAGAAAATAATTAAGACCAATATGATCTCACATATTTCAACCTTAAATAAAAGTAAAACTTAGGGGTACAGGATAAAATGTATGTTAACTTTAATGACAATCCCTATAAATATTGAATTCCTGGAAACTTGATGAATCCACTGAGTTTACATGGTATTAAAGTTATTTAGAAAACATATCTGCTGGGGTTATAATATCAAGTCTAACTACACACTGGGAGTCAACTAAAAAATAGTCATCACAAAAAAAATATTTGGAAATGTAGTAAAATTTACAAAAGTGCACAAGCAATTTTACTAGCTAATGTAACCACTGAAAACAAAATGGTTTTTATTCAAAGATTGGGGTCTAATTTTGAGGACCATAACTAAAGAGGTGGGCACTCTTTCCACCTCACATATAAAAGTAATTCTTACATTTTTTCTTTGTTCTGGGCATATATACCTACAATAAAAAAATTAAAATATCTTTATTTTTCATTTTCAATTTTTTTAATCTTTTTTTTTTAAGATTTTATTATTTTTAGAGATTAGGGCAGGGAGAGAGGCAGAGAGGGAGAGGAACATCAATGTATGGTTGCCTTTCACCTGCCTCCATCTGGGGACCTGGCTGGGGACCTGGCTTGCAACCTGGTTATGTGTCCTGGCTGGGAATCGAACCAGAGACTTGAGTTCATAGGTGAGTGCCAATCC
Organism: Noctilio leporinus; assembly: GCA_004026585.1. Classification (NCBI taxonomy): domain Eukaryota; kingdom Metazoa; phylum Chordata; class Mammalia; order Chiroptera; family Noctilionidae; genus Noctilio; species Noctilio leporinus. Next base: position 148,320 of record PVIW01003144.1, on the reverse strand, counting down.
AGTGAGCCACACAAGCCATGGCTATTTTTCAATTTTTAGAAATGACTCTGCCTTGTTGACCTATACTTACTGACCTTCCCAGCATTGCATGGTACAATCAGGAAACAGCCTTATTTCTCATCTTAATAATTTTTATTGTCCTTCAGGGGAAAGGGTGAAGGAATGGGATGGTCCAAACGGTATTCCAAAAACACTCATAAGTGCAACAGCTGTCTGCTTCATTCATGGAATTTATTAGCTCTAAAAACTCTTAACACTTGGTTTCTCAAGGCCAAGATTATATCAGCTATGGAAAACAGAATAATAAGCTCTTCTCTAACACTCTCAGGCTGACTCCATTGCAGGATATTCTTTGGACATGCTGTCTATGAATTTGAATCAGTAACACTGTCTCCCTACCAGACTCCAGGCAGAATTTTTCAAATTTCTGAGGAAAAGCAGAGCAGGCAAAGGCGATATAAAAGTGAAACTAAAATGATACATTTTAGTTATGAAAGAGCCAGCTTGCTGGTGTAGCAGTTTTGTTCATACACCCATTAGTCACAGGACAAAACTTTGAGCATCAATTCTATTTGAGGGGACAGGGGAAGCTTTCATTAAACTATGCATAGTCCTTGTAGGGTTTATCCTTATTAATACTTGTTAATCTGAAGCCAATACACATCATGAATAAGCATTTTAACTGGCTGGGGGAAACTGGTCCTAAAGAGACCCCCACTGTATACACATATAGTTCATCTCGTAGTCTACGAATGTGACTAGAATTATATACTCCAGAAAAGGTCATTTTCTTTCTCCTTCTTTCTTTAGACTGAGAAACATATTTTTTACCCCATTCTCTTTTACTCTCTGACTGGGACTTCAAGTACATGCTAGGGTGTTTGATATTGTCCCACAGAGCCTTTCTATTTTTTTCACTCTCCCTGCCCCACCATTTGTATTTGTTTGGGTGTGTTCTGTTGACCTGTCTGTCTTTCCTCTTCTCCAGTCAGACCATCTGCTCTTAGGCTCATCGGGTGAATTCTTTATTTTTTTATCTTTTTTTTTTTTCAATTCTTACATTTTTGTTTGTATTTATTTATTTAGTGTAGTTTTCACATACCTGGAAAAACACTCCATCTCTTTATGTATATCTTCTATCATTTTTCAGTAAATTCTTAGGACTATTTTTCACAGTTGTGTGAAAGTCCCTTGCTGATAATTATACTCTGTGGACTATCTCTATACGTACTTCTACTTATATTTCCTCAGAGGACTATGCACCACATATTTTTTGTTTTGTTTCGTTTTGTTTTTTGGTATATCTCATAGTTTATTTTATGCTCTAACATGTGCATAAAATAACATTAGAGACTAAAGTAAGTAATACCCACCTAGAGAAGGGGGCATACTCTTTCTTCTGTCAGACTGTTCAAGTGGGTGGCTGAGTTCATCTTAGCTGGATAATGGTTTCTATTGCAGATTTTACTATTTTAAAAAATACTTTACAGGTAGAATCAGGGCTTTTCCTTTCAGCAAGGCACTGGAGAGGTACCAGCAAGCTCTTGTTCCTTTACAACCTCCCAAACAATGAGCAATCTCCTTCTGCTGTACAGCCAGACTGCCAGCTTCTGGGACCCTACTCACACATTTCCTCATCTCATTTGATGACAACTCCACCATCGAAAATGTTCGGGCCAAAAATCTGCAGTCAACCTTGACTGCTCTCTGTCTCTTACGCCTCACATCCACTCCATCAGAAACCATTGGCTCGACGGTCAAACACATCCCTCATCTGAACGCGTCTCCCAGTCTCCACTGCTACATCCCTCATCGAAATCACCATTATCTCATTCAAAAGCTATAATGGTAATTACTTAACTAATATTTCTCTTGTCTTTCTATGCAGTTTATTTCCAAGATATTATCCAGAGTGATCTTTCTAAATGTAAGTCAAACTCTGTTGTTTTTCTGCTCAATACCACCGATAATCCTTTATTTCTCACAAAGTCAAAGTCAAAATTCTTCTTCAAGCCTATAAGGGCCTACATGATTTGGCCCCATGGTTCCACCTGGTTTCCTACTTTCTGCCTCCCACTCTCTACTTTAACCACATTGAATTCTTTGTGGTTTGTTGCTTCCATTTTAGGCCTTTGTTGAAGCTACTGTCTTTAACTTGAAAGTTCTTTCCTAGATAGTTGTCTGATTAGCTCTCCTTCAACTATTCAATTCATGACTCTCCTTCTTAACTAGGTCTACCCTAACCAGCCTATATAATGCTCTGTAGCATATACCAGCATTCCTACTCTTTCTTTCTTTGCTCCCCTTTTCACTTGTTCTACATCACTTATTGGTTTTAACTTATTACATAACTTTCCTAGTTGTGCTTTTTAAAATTTCCTGTAGACTTTTACAAGAATTTACTCTCTATGAAGTCAGGGATTTCTGCATATTTTGCTTATCTAATACCCTCTGTGCCTGAAACAGTGCCAGGCACATACTTATAAAAAAAGTATTTGCCAAATGAATGAATAATTTAAAAGATCTTGAATCTTATTAGGAGTTTGGGAATTCTATTAATACAGTTCTATCTACTTCTTAAGCAACTGAACTGGAATATTATCTTTACTCTTCTAGTAAGGAAGAGAAGAAGTACTACTCCATAATAAGTACTTTAATTCCATTTGCAAAAAGACCCATAAAATTTTGAGGCATATACAGATTGATGTAATGAACAAGAATAACTCAGAATAGTTATTTTATATAATGTTCAAAGGTTGTTTAGATTAGATTAGTTTTCCTGGTGACAGAAAATTCCATCAGAGCACTAAAACCTGACTTCAAAATGGTGTAATCTACCTGAGAATAGGATTCATCTCAGAGATAAGAGGTGTTTTCAAACTCCAATCCTGTTGAGGGGAAGGAGTACCACCATCGATCAAGGGCAAGCTGTCAGTGTCCCTGGCATGTCCATGGCCATGAATGGAGAGAGCCGCATCATTATCATTATTGATAACATTACACATTAGAATCATCAATTTACTCTCCTACCATTGGTCAGCTTTCATCAGCCTAATTCCAGGCCAACCGAAAACTTTCTAATGTTACCCTGCCTTCCCATCAGGGTATACCACAGGGACAATTGAGCATGCCTGTAATCAATGGCATGTGGCAATTACTTTTGTCTCATTATAAGGAGATAAGTAGATTCTTGGTTATAAGTCAGTTTCTAAAAGGTCCAGTTTGTGTAAATCTTTTAAGAAATTCATCACCCAAAACACACAGTCCAAACCCATGTGGAGAACATCCTGTTTCTCCATTACTTTATGAATAAATGCTTCCCTGTATGACCAGCTCTGAGCATATGTGCTAGGACTGTGAAATGTGGGTGACAGGACAAGACACTTTTCAAGTATGTCATGAAGATTAAATAAAACAACGCAACATAAAGCTCTCAGCATGACCTCGGGTGCATAGCTATCGTTAGTGCTGTTTTGTAAATGTTATGATTGGGAAACTTGTTGAAGGGGTAAAGAACTATCTCCTGACCAGTGTTACTCAAATATTAATGTTTATATAAATCACCGGGGGATCTTGTTGGCATGCACATTCTTATTCAGTAGTTCTGTGGAGGGAACTAGGGACTCTGCTTTTACAGCACACTCTTGGTTATGTCAGTGCTGTGGGTCCACAGACCACACTTTGAGTAGCAAGACTCTGGATTACACATCTGCCATGGCTACCTACTGAATGTTAAAACTTCTACAGTAAAAACTCAAATTTTTATCACTGTTTAGATTAGCACCAAGAATTTGGCATTGGCACTATAGAAAACAATATGGAACTTCCCCAAAAAATATAAAAATAAAAAACCTAAAAATGAAACTGCCTTGAGACCCAGCAATTCCACTGCTAGGACTGTACCTGAAGAACCCTGACACACCAATTCAGAAACCCTATATACCTCTATGTTCATAGCAGCGCTATTCACAATAGCCAAGTGCTGGAAACAGCCTAAGTGCCCACCAGTAAAAGAGTGGATCAAAAGACCATGGTACTTTTACACAATGGAATGCTATACAACAGAAAGAAAGAAGGAACGCCTACCTTTTGTGACAGCAGGGATAGAACTGGAGAGTATTATGCTTAGTGAAATAAGCCAGATGGCAAAAGACAAATACCAGGTGATTGCACCTAATACAGGAGACTAATGAACAAAACAAACAGATGAGCAGAATGGAACCAGAGGCATAGGAAAAAAGAAACAAAATGGCAGTGACCAGCGGAGTGGGGGAAGAGCAAGAGAGGGGAAAAGACGCAGAAGGGCTTAGTCAAGGAGCCAGTATAAATGGCCCACAGACACGGACAACGAGTTAAGGATTGACTGTGGAAGAGAGGATGGGATGGGTGGAGCAGGGGAGAGCATTGGGGGGATATGAAACAGTTGTAATACAACAATAAACTAATAATTTTAAAAACGAATTCAGCACTTGGGAGACTGTTTTGCATCTATAGTGCTACCTGGCCATTACACCAGAGGTACCTTTATGCTGATGTCATTGTCCCTTCAAGTCTCCCACTCTCTAATAGTTGGCAAGGAACAATTTTCCACTACCCACCCCCAAAAGCTGCACCCTGAATTTACCTAAAGCATAAAAAATGCATCAAAAAGCTTTATGACCTCAGGAGATGACAATTCTTTAGAAAAGCGAAAATCTTGCCACAGGAAGAAAAGAGAAACTGTTAGAAGAAATTATCACACACGTGCATGTGCATACATACACACACACACACACATCAGATGAAAAGAGTATGCAGAATTTCAGATTAAGCTTTCCTATAAAGATGTAGCCACATAAAGAAGGAAACATTAGCAATTCTGCAATATGTATAGGGCTCTATAAAGAATTTGACTTGTAGCATTGATAATACCAAATAATAAAACGTTATCCTTTTCAAGTTTTTTCTTCACAGATAAATTCTCCCCAGTCAGAGCCACCAAAATATATTTTAATCAGAAGCCTATTTGTACATAAATGGCAGATAAAATACTGGCAAGAACTTTTTCTTTCTTTGCACCGCTCATCATTTCTTTGAGGGTGGAAACACAATAAAAGAATATTGATATCCATTAATTTTTTTCCTCCTTGAAAGTAAATATAGGAAAAAGGCAGCCAGCAATTCTCTACCATTCCATTTATTTATTTTTTTGTTCCTAATTCTCCACACAGCCTATTTCTAGTAAGAAAATTCTGCACTATGTAATATTAACATAAGCATATTTCTTTCATGAATAAAATGACATTATGTTGCAAATATTCAACTTTTCCCTCTTATTAGAAGTCAGAAGAGGCAAATTCCAGTTGCCATTATTCAAGGTCACTCCAGCTTATGAGTGTCAGCAAATAAGGGTCAGTGAGTGCCACTGGCACAAGTGGCACTCACCAATTATTAAAGGGGATTCGAACTAAAAAAACAAAAAAAAAATCAGAAGGCAAAATTTGCTCAGCAGTCACACAGAGCCACCCAGGAACAAATGTAACCTTCAGGAATCTGCATAATGTTAGAAGAAAAATGTTAGATGAAAAATGTTAAACGCTTAGTAAACTATCTTCATAAGCAGAAAAATGAAGTGCTACACATGCTAAAAAAATTTTCTCTCAGTTCTCAGTTGAGCTTTCACTTCATTTTTTAGATGAATGAAATGGGCTTGGGTAATCAGCATGAGAATACTGATGTAAGTGAATAAAGAAAACATTAGCCTTCAGTAGACAATATTATTACATTCCTTGAAAACTTGACTTTGACTTTCCTTCCCAACCTCCTATGCCCCCGCAGCTGCTGATTTTTTCATAAATTTTACTAGATTATTTTTCACTCTGGAAAGTTTCAATTACAAGTCCCAATGGTTGTGAGAAATATTTTCCCAGTGTCTTCCAATATGTATGCCCATCCCATCTATTTCTGCCATCATAGCCCAGAACATTCATTATATGTGATTCTCTAACCTGAACTGTTTCATCAGTAGCAACAGTTACAAAAATGGGAAAGATATGTGTCATTTATGTATAAAAACAAACAAACAAAAAAAACCTTATCAAATGTCTTAATAGGAGGTTATAAAAGTTTCCTCATTAATGTAGAGATGTTTCATTTTTGTAAACTAACTAGAAAAATCACAGACTTTCTAACATATTATGAACTCTTTGAGAAACAAAACCCATTGTTAAATAACAGTAGATAAGGTCAAGCCACTTGGAAGCAAGGAAACCAAATAGATAACAAAGTAAATTATTTCATATCATTTTAGATTTTGGTCAAAACACTATAATACATCAGTGAGGTGGACTGACAGGGGTTGTAATAGTACTTATTACTTTGGATTTGCACAGAGAGAAATTCAGACCTAGTGACTTAATAATGTTGATAGCATCATCCATCTTAGCAGAAGAAAACAGCTAATCTACTTGAGCCCGGAGTTCATTAGAGACTGATTTTCCTCTCCCCTCTGTGGGAGAAGCAATGTCAGAGATAAGTCACCTTCAGCTAAGTATTTGCACATCACTGTACAGACAGGTGACATGACAACCTACAAATATGAAAGCACAAGGATAAAGAAGCTGTATATTTTAGAAAACACTACAGAACAGAGAATATTAAAAGGCTGTTGACACACCAGTGGGGAATTATTTAATGCAAGAGGCCAAGAGATAATTAAATAGTTGGAAAGAGAGGGAGAGAGAGAGAAAAGGCAGCATTAAGAGAGCTTTTAGGAGCTAGTAATGATGATGCAGTCCAAAAAAGTTTTTTTTAGTACATTCCATGCATTAGGGTGGCTAATGTCGTAACACAAACCAGTGACAGGAAAGGATCCCAGGATGGGTGAATTATTTAAAATAATAAAGAGCCATCAAACTTGACAAAAAGCATGTTTCAAGGAGTAGCTAGCTTTTTTACTTAGGAAAATGCAGTGGTGATTTATGTGTCTCAGTTCATTCAAGGAACACTATTGATGGCCTACCATGTGCATGATATTATGCCATGCCCTGTAAATATTAGAAGTAGGGCGTTAGACTATTGGGAAAGAAATAATCATGAACTTGCACATATGTACATGAGGACAAAAATACATAAATGTCATAGAGAGACACAGGCTATATTACTGGGGATAATCAAAGGGAAGAGAGATTGGTTCTCACTAAGGTATTGAGAAAGACTCCAGCAAGAATGTGTCATTCAAGTTAGTTACTGGAGGATAAATATCATTTGCACAAGTTGTGATTAACAAAGGACAAAGACCAATCATATTTAATTCAAGGGACCCAAATTATTAGGCTGCTGGTAGGGACTCTTAAGATTTCTCTCCAGTTTCATTTAAGGTAAAAGATAAAAAAAGAAAAGAAAAAGAAAAGAAATCTTAGCTCATCAGTTCTGTCAGTCTCTGTGTTGTTCAAATTTGTTATATTTGGGATTTAGTTCTTCCCTTCAGTTAATCATTTTAAGTGGTTTCTTTTGAAACCCATATCCCCTTTTCAAGTTAAAAAAAAATGTATTGTATACACTCATACATGCTTTCCTTGTTCTCTTCAGGATTTGGCCAAGATATCTTGGATATCTTAGCTTGCAAACTGCTTGACTCTACTTAGGGGCTCCAAGCTCAATTTCTTCTCAGTTTTTAGTACATATATGAATTAACTGGGAATCTAGTTAAAATGCAAATTCTGATGTAGTGGAACTAAAGCAGTCAGAGAGTCTGCATTTCTCAAAAACTCTCAGGCAATGCTGATGGTTCTGGTCCATCAGACACACCTAGAGTAGCAAAGATGTGGATAAAGTGTTGTGAGAGCAACAACTAGATTAACATTGTCTACACTATCCCCAGTATCTAGCTCAGTGCCTTTTATACAATAGGTACTCAATTAATATATTTTAGAGACTATATGAGTGAAAGAATGAGTGAGTGGTTTAACAATGACTAAACTACTCTCCCATCACACGGGACCCTGCTAGCCTGTAAATAAAAGAATTTCCCAAAATCTTGCATAAATCAACAAAATGAAGACTAGAAATACATACTTTGGAATTTCAGGCCTTTTTCACCAACTTAAGATGCTTCCATAAATAACTTCAATGACCAAAACCAACACAAATAACAGATAACATTCTGCCTCCAACAATGAGCTTTCCAGAGTCTTCAAGGGGAATTTTCCTTAACTCAAAGAAAAGACCTAATTCTAGCATTTTTATTGTGCCTCCTTTTCATAACATCTTCCTCAAAGTCTCTCCCAATATTCCAGCTAGAGACTAGCTTTCTCACTTTTAAATTCTTCTAGGTTTCTTTGTGTACCTGTCTGTAGGAAGGTATTTGCTGTAGACTGAAGTTCATATGTCGCAATCGTCAACCTAAAAGGATGGCATATGGAAGTAAGGCCCTGGGGATGTGACTAGGTCATAAAGGTGGAGCTGCCATGAATGAGGTTAGTGCCGTCATGAGAGAGGCCCAGAGAGCTTCCTCATTCCTTCCACCAGGTAAGGACGCAATAAGAAGGGAGCAGTCTGCAATGCAGAAGACAGCTCTCTTCAGAATCTGACCATGCTGCTTCCTGATCTTCGACTTCTAGCCTCCAGAACTGCGAGGAATAAATTTGTTTATCAGCCACACAGATTACAGTATTTTATCATAGCAGCCCCAATGGACTAAGATGGTATTATCACATGACAGCTCTCCTCGTAGACACTTATATACTAACCTGTAGATTCCCTTAAAAGTAGGTTCACGTTGTAACTGGAATCCCAACTTCTGCACTCCATGCCCTGCACCCATCAGAAAGAAAGCCCTGTACAGAAATTGTGCCAGATAAATATTTATTCTGGGAAAGAAGATGTTGTAATTGATGTTTTTTCTAATAGTTTAATTCTAATATTTCTAGGACTTGATAAAAGTTATGGCCTGTTTAGAAAACAGTAGAGAGAGAATATTTTCCATCAAAAAGCAAATGTGTCAGCATTTGACCATTTATAACATCTAATCCAAAACAGAGATCAGAAATGATAAGGAATGAACAATCTTCTCTTTCATATAAAAGCATTTTATTCACCCAATAAAATCTCAGGCAGAATTCAGAGCCCAGAAAATACAATAGGGAGAATTATTCATTACTACTTGTATATAATTTGCTTATGATGCCCTAGAGGTGTCATTCAACCGGATTTCAGAAGATTAAAGACAGAAAATAGTTAGTAAAGGAATAAATTCTAATTCTATTCAAATAGGATATGAGGGAAGGAAGGTACGTATTAAGGTTAGTGATATTTTTCAAATACTCTATTTAAATAAGTTCAGAGTTCAGTTGATGCTAGCATTACTAATGATGGTTTAAAACACTTTAGATTTTTGCTATTTTTATCATTGCATCATTTATTCTTTCACTGTAACCTAATTACTTAATTTTTTTTAAAAAGCTATGCAAAGCCTGGAAGACTTTTTATGTATGCATATGCCAAAATGTATATACATACATACATCATTTTAAAGCTTTTATGTATTTATTCATTCACTCATTCATTCATTTGCAGAAAGAGTCAAACTTTAGGACTTTGGAATAAAATATAACAGGTTTAGAATCCCTGATATTCATGCATCAGTGAGAAATTTGGGTTAACAGACTTGACTTTTCTAAGGCTCCATATTGTCATTGTTTTTTATGAATACACAAGAATTAGTTGATGTAAGACTATAAGACAATCTGTGAAAAATATCCAAGATATTACATGGCATATAGAAAAATCACAATAGATGTTAGTCCCTCTTGCCTCTCCTACGGTCCCCAAGTTCTATTCGGCTAAAATATAAAGGCAGGACAGAACTGTTAAGACCATGTTTGAGCTAAGAATATTATATCTTTTGGACTGAAACTTAACCCATGTCATACATTTCCATCTTTTCCCTTCACCTGTAGATCACTGGGCTGGACCCTGAAAAAATACTACAACTAGTTTTCACCTTAACTCTAATATTTCTCTCATTGGCCATTAAAAGTACCTCATTGTGGAAGACACTGAGCAAATGCTAGCTAATTGCTGGTCGATTATTTCTGGTGTTCTGCTGAAGCACCAGATAATTGGTTAAGCCTGATTAATTGGTTAGTTACCTCACTCATTTATTCAATTATTTGTTCATTCATTCTTACGTCCATTTATTGGACTGTTTATCCAATAGTTAGTTATGGATAATCTAGTATTTGTAAATTAGTGGGGGAAGCACAGTGGAGAGTACATACATGCAGGACCTACTTCAAGGACGTGTGACCAGTTGCAGTCACACAGGGGTCTGCAGTAGGATTTTACGCTCTGCAGTTGCCATCTTGAAATCCTTATTAATTTTCTCTTTAAATTAATGTTTTATAAGACAAGTGCCAAGAGACAAAGAAGTATGCACTAGGGACTCAGAGATTCAGTTATTGTGTGGTCCAACCTCCAGCCACCTCCCCAGGATAGTTCTCATCCCCCTGCTCTCTACGCTCTAGTATCCTGGGATGTCTCTTCTCATTCACTGCTATGTTCCATCTCTAATGGGGGCTGGGGCAGAAACATGAAAAGGGTCAGTTTTGAACACATGCCCAAAGTATCTGAGGGTGGGGCATGGTGACAGCATCATGAGATATCAGCACCACAGTGCTTTGAATGAGTAACTTCATAGAGGTGAGCCTGTCTAATGCATCCTGGCACGGCTACTGCAATGTTTTGTTTTGTTTTCTCAGAGGAGACACCTGTCTACTGGAAGTTGATGTATCAAGCTCATGGGGTGGGTAGATACTTGACTCAACTGCCAGGGGCATTGGTCTAGCAACTGGCAAGAAGAGAACCCAGTCTATTGGCCCTACAAGTACATATGTATGCATGCTAAGTCACAGACTGGGTCACTTGGTGCCTAGGAGGATCTATACTTGCTCCTTTGGTATCCCTGTACTAGGGGGATTACCATAGTAATTAGAAAATAAGTCCTGGCTGGTGGCACAGTGGATTGGTGCCAGCCTATGAACCCAAAGGTTGCTAGTTCAATTCCCTAGTCAGGGCACATAACCAGGTTGCAAGCCAGGTCTCCAGCCAGATCCGTAGCTGGAGGTAGGTGAAAGGCAACCTTACATTGATGCTTCTCTCCCTTTCTTCCTCCCTCCCTGCCCTTCTTTCTGAAAACAATGAATAATTTTTTTTTTTTTAAAGAAAGAAAGAAAATAAACACCATGACAAATCAAGTGAGACTGCAGAGGAAAGAAAAAGGCTTTGTTTTCCAGCTTTTAGAATAAGAATCTCTACATTTTTGCTTTGCATTGCGTTCCAATAATTATGTAGCCAGCCCTGAACATATGAATTAGCCAATCTTTGTTTTTAAGGAAATTATAAAGTTCCACTGAATCAAGAAGGCAAGTTTTATTTATTTATTTATTTTTAAAGATTTTATTAATTATTTTTAGAGAGAGGAGATGGGAAAGAGGCAGAGAGGGAGAGAGACATTAATGTATGGTTGCCTTTCACCTACCTCCAGTTATGGGTCTAGCTGGAGACCTGGCTTGCAACCTGGTTATGTGCCCTGGCGAGGAATCGAACCAGGGCCTGTGGGTTCACAGGCCAGCGTCTTATCCACTGTGTCACCATCCAGAGCTCAGGAAGGCAAGTTTTATACAAAAGGCTCCAATTGCTCTCTCTCTCTCCCAATAGCTCCTATCACCCACGATATTCTGACAGTACCTGCCACTGACCAACCCAATGGGAAGCCTAGAAAATGCAATTAGTAAGAACCAACACTCTGGAACACAGAGCAAGAGAAGGGTAAGCTATAGAACTCAAGAAAACAGTCCCAAGACTGGCAAAGGGAGAAAAGATGTTTACACAGAAATGTAAGGGTAATGGGTAGTAAGTATGTAAGGATGCCTTACTCATATTTACATCTCCTGGGAGTTTGTACATTAAAAGCACTCAATACGTGTTTATTGGATTCAACAGAATTGCACTAACATCAACCCTATTCCACACAGAAAACATTTGTATCAAATAAATAAGACCAATGGAATAAGACAAAACCCAACTTTACTCACATCTCTCACAATTTTCTTAAAACTTGGCAGGGGTAATCTACCTTGCCTCTGAATAGTGAAAATACAGCAGGAGCATGACATTTCTGGGCACTCTTACATTTTGGGGAACTAGGAATCTCTATTATGGGTATTCCTTTGCCTGGAATTAGAAAAATGCAGAAGAGAGGTGCCCAGTAGTCGAACTCTGAAGAGATTTTCTAAACAAGATCTTTCCTATCTCTCCCTTTTTAAAAAAAATATTTTATTTATTTTTAGAGAGAAAGAAAGGGAAAGAGAAAGAAAGGGAGAGGAATACCAATGTAGGGTTGCCTCTCACTTACCCTCAACTGGGGACTGGCCTGCAACCCAGACTTGGGCCCTGGCTGAGAATCGAACCAGTGACCCTTTGGTTCACAGGTTAGCACTCAATCTACTGAGCCACACCAGACAGGACTTTCCTATTTCTTTACTTCTTCTCATCCATTGTTGGATGTCCAGTAATATAACCTCCTCCTCTCTGCTGCGGTCTCTTTAGCCTTCTTTCACTTTCCATAACAATCACAAGAACTTTTTAATACAGTTCAATATAGTTTTAATACTACCAACTCTCTTTCCCCACGTAGCCCCATGGTTTTCGATAATGTAAATACCCTTAACCCAAACACAGCCTGGACAACTACCCCACAATAATAGTCTTCCAGATCTTCTGCCAGATTGTTACTACACTGAAACTGGGAGAGGAAGATCGTGTTCTGAAGTCACAGTTCACACAATTGGGAGCAAGAAAGTGAAGAAACTTTTTCAAGGTTATTTAAGCATCAGTTAGTGATGCTGGAAGAAATGGTGAAGACCTGAAAAACATTAGTGCCTTCTAGCTTTTTTCACTTATGCTAAACTGTGTATCAAAACACACTGAAAAACTTGCCTTAATAGGTTAAAAGAGAGAGTCAAAATTCAGCAAATGAATTTTTAATTAAAGTCTTCTGTTTCTCTCCCCAACGTCCATACAAAAGCAAGTTCGGTTTTCCCTCAAACACTCTCAGCCAAGTACATTCATCTGCTCTAGTGTGTCAGCCAGCCCTTCATTATAATGTAGCCCACAGGTGGCTTAGTTTGGGGGGTCACAAACAGCAAGGCCTGAGATAGAGACAGGAAATGTGTGTAATAGTGACCCATCACTCCTCTCAAGCTCCTACACCATTTCTTCTGCATATTTCAAACTTCTTCCAGGGAAGGGCTCAGGGGTATGTGCTAATTTGTGAAGAGGCCTTAGAAGGTACTGTTCTAATTGCTCTGGCTGAAATCCATTTATTTTATAGCCCAATAAAATTCTGTGCACAATAGTAAACAAAACCATGTGGACACAGGCTTGGTGCACACTTCTCTGGGCTCCATTTGCAGACTGTGATAAATGAAAGAGGGGGAAAAAACCACCCTACAAATGGATGCAATCAACTGAAACGATATATTTTTTACCTCTGATGATGTCTGCTTACATGCAGTTCCCCACTTGAAAAACAATTCTCATTTGAGAGCAAACTAGAAAAATCTCTTATACAGATGGACCTCATTTGGCTGCCTGTGGATATGCAAAGACACCTCCACACATTAATTTGCAGTGTTGACTTCTGCTCTTGAAATTTCATTTTGTCATTTTTAATCACAATGAGCAAATGTCATCCTTAATAATAACCCTCTGCCTCTCTATAATGCCTCTTAACAAAGAACCTGAAAGCACTTTTGCAAATATTAATAAACCTAGATTCACAACAACTCCCAGAGGCCTCTGTACAGCAAGCTGAAAAGAAGCCCAAAGTCATGGAGTGACTTTGCTGAACCACACAGGAAACTAAGCTCAAAGAGGAAACCCAAAGACTACCAATCTGATCCGTCTCAGCCTCACCTTATTTATATTCACCAGGCATTTTCAGCCACAATTGGAATTTCAAGGTCCAAGGAATGAAGAACGGCCAATTTGGGCTCTTACTAAGATTTATGCTTAATTTTTGCCTTCTTTAGTTCTAGCTATATGATGTTGACTTCCAAATTCATATATCCAACTTGTCCCTAATTTTTCATACTCAGATACTGAGTAGTCCTAGATGTCTAATAGGCATCTCAACCTAGACATACCTAGTGACAGAAATCAGATCAGTAGTTTCTGGGCCCAGGAGTGGAGACAGGTGTTGACTACAAAAGGGTAAAAGAGAACATTGGAGCTAATGGGAATACTCTAAATTTTGACTGTGGTAAATGCTGCACAATTGCGTCACTTTTACATGTTGGTTAAAGCTTATCGATCTATATACCAAAAGAGATGAATTTTGTTCTTTGTTATATTTATATGCCTCACCAAACCGGATGTGAAAAGGTAATAAATTGTGAGGGTTTAGAAGAAAGCTTTAGCATTTTTTTGGCCATTGTCCCTTCAAGGAGGATAAGTTGAAGAGGCTTCTGGCTAAAGGCAGTGGGCCTCATTGGCCAACTGAGTTCCTTTCGGATTTCAGTGCCAGGAGTCAACTCATTTTTTTATGAGCTTTGTAAGAGATATTTTTGGTGGAGCTCCCACCCTCTGCTAAAGCATAGATGAAAGATATGGGATTTCTCCTATAAAATCCTGAAACTTAGTTTGTTGTCTTGACTCAGGCTGCCATACATTTTTGGAGAGTGGCTAGTATTTGGGCTGATTGTCCATATTTCAAATGATAAGAAGTATGGAGTAGAAGACCTTATCCACTTATCCACCACTGGCTGGTGGCTCAGTGGATAAGGCACCAGCCTGTGAACCCAAAGGTCGCTGATTCAATTCCCAGCCAAGGCACATAACCAGGTTACAAGCCAGGTCTCCAGCCAGGTCCATAGCTGGAGGCAGGTGAAAGGCAACCATACATTGATGTCTCTCTCCCTCTCTGCCTCTCTCCCTTTTCCTCTCTCTGGAAATAATAAATTTTAAAAATCTTGGAAAAGAATTATGGAGTAGAGAAGGAAAATATAATAGAAGAAATTGAAGAATTTTAACATAAGAAAGGTTGGAGTACAGTGGAAAATTATAGTCACCCATCTTAACTGAGCTACATAATTTACTATCTGAGCAAGCTTATGTAAGTTTTATTTCTTAAACATTGCTTTACTGAAGCTCAATTTCCTTTGGCAAAACTGTAAAGAAAATATACAAACATATCTATGCAGTGGTTATTGTGAGGTATCAAATAATAAAATACAAGAAATGTTCTTAGTAGTATACCTAGCATCTAGCAAGTATTCAATACATTTTAGACTGAAGAGAAGAAAAAGAAATGGAACCACTTCTAAAAATATGCGTGATTGAATCTGTTGCCAATTATCTTTAATTGACATGTATGCTTTGTACAAAAATCTAAAAAGTTGATAATCCAGCTGGGTCTGTAAAAAGTTAGTTAGCAGGTGCTGTTTACAAATTTAAACTCTAGTCATAACGTAATAAACAATTAAAGAACAAATAAAGCATTGCATTAACTGGCCATTTGAAAATGCTGGATTTGAGGACTACTAAAAGTTCATGACATTCATTAAAAAAAAAAAAAACTTAAAAAAAAATTTTAAACCAATGGCTTTATAAAGAGGCAATGTACTTTAAGCATCAAGTGCTCAGAGTCCCCAGCCAGTGAAAAATAATCTGCTTCTTAGCACTCTAAAGGGTTTGGACTGAATTGTTTAGTGCTCTTCCTATAATCCCCTTACTCTACATTTTCATGAAAGAGCTAATCAGGGAAAATTCTTCAAAGTAATTGGTGAATATATAATTTCAAACAGGAAGATTTTTTAAGACCATGTCTCGCAGACACAAGTTTCCAGGGCTACAGCCCAAACCTATTATAATGGAATTTAGGCTCTAGAATGTTTTTTCTTCAAGTTGGAAGAAACTTGCAAGAGACAAGTTCAGGATGGAAGGAGGGAGGAGAGGGAAGGGATTTACAATTTTGAGAGCTGCATCTTGAAGTCCCCTGCAGGATAATCTCATTATGCAGTATGCCCTTGTAATTCTCAGAACGATCACTGAGGTAATTTTTGTTTTCTTCCTTTTACAGATGGGGAAATCAAGAGAGGTTTAACTTGACTTGTGCTCAACTTTTAAAAATAAATAAATAAATGAATTAAGCATGAGGCATTTAGAGTAAGGTGAAAATAATATGACTTCATGCAGAGACAGGCTTCCTTCCCTTGGGTCTGGCTTCTTAGTCCGTCTGCTGGTAAAAACAGACAATTCACCAGCTGATAATAACAAAACTTAGATCTTTCAACTGTTTTACTGTTCACAAACATCTCAGAAATTCTCTCTGGTTGCATGTTCATCATATATTGTTTATTCTCAAGTTCCCCTGGAGATACAGATGACTTTCATTTTACAGATGCAGAAACTGAGAAGTGAAGGGATTAAGCAAGTTATTCAGTGTCTCAGAACAAGGAGCTGGTAGGGCCCAGGACTGGTACTTTTATTTTCCAAATCCAAACCTCACATTCTTTCTCTCCAAGCCTCACGAGCCTCACGTGTCCTTTCTGCTAAGACAGGAGGACAACAGAGAGGAGTCTGCCTGTTATTCAAAACAAACCATTAATTTCCGTGTAGTGCCAGCATTCTTTTTCAAATTCCTGTTCATTTCACATGCTCTTCCAAATGAAGACGGTTTGTTTTCACATAAAAATCTTGAACATTTCTTCTAAATTGTGTGGCTCAACTCTCTCGTTAAATGTTAGAATGAAACTGATACTCTGAAAAGATGAGATCATCTGAACCAAGGCTTCAATTGTCGCATATTCTGGGCTGGGAATCACAACTCTGTACCCTCTAGTCTCAAATGATAGGGATGCTGGGAAAGAATTAAATTTATTGAGATCCAGTCACCATTGTGTAGCCATTTACACTTACTATATTAGCAATATTTACAGTAGCACTGTTACTGGGAATTTTATTCTCAATAAATGGGAAGGAAATGGAGGAGCCAACAAGCTAGGTTTGTTGTGCAAGTTTACACAACTGGCCAGCATTTGACTCAACCTTGAGGCAGAAGTTTATCTGAGGTATTCTTGCCTCTCTCGTGATGCTCCAACATAAGTTTTACTTTTACACCAGATGCTTTTGATTTTATCATAGTAAGGAAAGCAGACTGCACTATACTTAGAGGAGAAAGTAAGTAGATTGTGAATAAAAGCAAGTGACATTTTTCTATTATTATTATTATTATTATTATTATTATGCCCAGTGGAGCTAGAATATCCTACAACCCCACATTCGTTCAGAATTTTGTGATAATGTTCAACATCAACGTTCCTACAATGACCTACGGGCATCATTTGCTTATAACACATTCATTTCTTACTGCTCTAAAACTATAAAACATACTAATAGATGTTTTTCTAGCTTTTAGTCTTGAATGTTTAATTTTTAAAGGTGATTGTAAGGAATAGTAAGTTTAATAATGTTAGATATTTCTAAACATAGAGAAATAAACTATGTAAAACTACATTACATTCTTGAGTAGTGAAAAGCATAAAATGTTTCTAAAACAGTGTATTTTTGGAAATTTAGGGTTAAATTTGAAGTCTGTGATGTCAAAACAATTTGGCTTTTTAACATTATTCTTCTCCCCCTTTACTAACATACATTCATACAAGCCAAACTAAAGTCCTTAAATAAACCAAGCATGTTTTTACATTTTTAAATATTTTTTCTGTCTCACTTTACTGAGGCAAGCACCTCCCTTGGTGTTTAGTAGAGGTGATATTTTTCTACATTTTAATTGTAAATTCCTGATAGTTTGCGGGGATGAGGTGTTAAATAAAAAAGTGCTAACACTTAGAGAGGATCTCATGGGTGCTAGTTCCTGATCATACATTTTCTTATTTTATCCTAATAACAATCATGTGAGCTAAGCCTTTTATCTTTCTTTTACAGGTATGCAAATTAAGGTTCAGAGAGGTGAAGTATTGCTTCCCTGTCTCACAGGCAAATGTATGTCTGACTAAAAATTCCAATTTACCAATTTACCAATGGCCCAATCCTGCCCATGTGTTTTCCTGTTTTTTTAAATAAAGGTTTATTGGAGAACTGCCAATAAACTGGTCATGTGTTGACGTGTTGTTGAAGACAGAACTGGAACGTTGCAAATGGCCAGAAGGTAAATACTTTTGTCTTTGTAAGTCACATGATCTCTGTGTAGGAAACTCAATTCTGTCCTGGTAATGTGAAAAAGGCACAGACAATTCCTAAATGAATAAGTGTGGCTGTACCCCAATAAAACTTTATTCACAACAACGAAAAAAACAACAGGCATTTTTTTGTCATCTGTCAGTATCCCCTTCTACCCCTGGTATATAAATATGCCCTCTAAAGCAGAATTTTGATAAGCTTTCTTTAAAATATAGAAAGTCTTGCCCTGACTGGTGGCACAGTGGAAAGGCACCAGCGTGTAAACCCAAAGGTTGCTGGTTCGATTCCTAGCCAGGGCATGTAACCAGGCTGCAAGCCAAGTCTCCAGCCAGGTCCTTAGCTGGGGGCAGGTGAAAGGCAACCATACATTAATGTCTCTTTCCCTCCTGTCTCTCTCCCTTCCCCTCTCTCTACAAATAAATAACTAAAAATAGAAAGTCTTAAGACTGCTTTATTATTGTCATTTTGTAAATCTGGTTAAAAAAGTTCAGGCATTTACAGTTCAACTTGGTCATAATTGTTTGAACATAAATCTAGAGGGCTTTTTTTCATTGCCTTCTAAGAATGCTAGAAACAGAAGCATTCAGTATAGAATGATCTTAGCTTACAATGCATTCTCTCAAGATAGGTACGGTATAGAATTTATATATATATATATATATTATATTGAGCATTGTGGTGTTCTCTATGACAGGACTGGCTGAATTTACAGACAAGGCTTTGGCCTTCAGAAAGGTCATAATTTAAAAGGCAAAAACCAGCTCCTGCAACACATCAGATAGGCACAGCATAGCGCCAGGAAGGCCTGAGATCTCCGATAAATCTTCCAGCCCAGGTACAATCCCAAAGCTCTGTGAATTGGCTCCCAAAATGTGTTCTCTGCCCACTTATCTCACCCAGCAAGGCAGTCTTGATTGACACCACATCTCTCAAGCGTAATGAAAACTGGCGCCAAACCCAGATGCCCAGCCAAAGGAAAAGAGTACATTTGGCAGCAGAACATGTGTTAGATGTCAGTCATATGGAGGTAGAATTCTAGCCACAGGGGGGAGGCTGGCATTTTGCAAGAGAAATATCAAAAAGGCATGATCCCAGGTTTACAATGGTCTACATAAAGGCTGTCTCTGCTTGAAGACCAAAAAATAGAGCTGCTGGCTGTTCATCTGCATCGAAATAAAAATGAGAACCCATAAAAGTGTTTTTAAGCAGATTTGAGTGATAGCACAATGATGGAGGGATGCTTTATTTCCTATCACGGAGCTCCAGAGTTCAGCCTGTGCTCTTAACCATTTACGTTTGTGATTGTGCCATCAAAACAGCAATCTCCAGCATGTTAGTTTAGGGCTCTGCACCTCTATGCACAAAAGGGGTTAAGAACTCTTACCTTACTGAAGGGCTATGGAGGTTAAAGGAAATAAAATGTAAATGATCTAACAGTATTTAACAGATAATAATTACTAATGCTTTCACATCTTATGAGCTCTTACTATATGCTAAGTATTGTGATTAAAAAGCTTGTGCATAGTATCTTGTTAATCCCCAGAAAACCTCATGACATAGATACTAATATTATCCATATTTTATACATGAAGAAATTGAAGATCCTGGTGTTTCTATGCTGCGCTTGAGGTCATGCATCTAGTAAGGAGCAAAATCAGGCCTCAGATTTCAGAAACTCAAATGTGCTCACTAAGAGCCTTCTTTTAAAAAAAAAAAAAAAAAAAAGGACTATCAATGGCAAAGGACCGGGAAGGTCCTAGATATTTGCAATAGATGGGCTCTTTCTGGTTCTCAGGAAAAGCCCTTCATCCTGGGACTATTTACGTAAACATCATCTCTTTTATCTCTTTTAAAGATTTTATTCATTATTTTTAGAGAGGGGAAGGGGGAGGAAGAAAGAGAAAGAAGTATCAATGTATGGTTGCCTTTCACCTAATTCCAATGGCTGGAGACCTGGCTTGCAACCTGGGTGTGTACCCTGACTGGGAATCAAACCTGCAACCCTTGGGTTTGCAGGCTGATGCTCAGTCCACTGAGCCACACCAGCCAGAGCCTATCTATCACCTCTTGATACTTGAACTTCTCTGTGAAAATCCCTGTGAAAGTGCTAGCAAGGGGCTACAAGAGTTTGAACCGCCTACTCTTTCCCCATAGAATCATCCTCATAGTTCTATGACAGTATAAACTAACCCTTTGTGTCAAGGGTACTTGACCTTATGTACCCTTGTTAGGTGAGTTATGTCCCATTTACTTGTTTTAGGGTTTCTGGTATCTAAAAATGAAATATTTATAACAGGTAATATAAATGTAAAAATCTTAATAAACTGTCAAGTCAAAGCCAATTATAAAAGAAAAATAACTGAAAGCTTTCAACTGTAACTTGAAGCGGAATGAGTTTACTATGCCAGAACATTAGAACATCCCCTCAAATTGCTGTGACCTAAGATTACAACAGATATTGTCCTAGGCCACCAATAAGGGGACAAATGAAGGCCATACCAGTTATTTCTGGCTCAACCCTTTGAAGTCTTTGCTTTGGTTTGGAAAAAAAAAATAGGAGAGAGTGAAAGAGAGAATCCCCCATAGTTTGTCACAACTGGTCACTTATTTTCCCGATTCACAAAATTCATTCAATTCCCAGGCAGCCCATCTGCTCAAAAGCTCCAAGAATGCATCCACTACAACTAGCGGGCCATACTACATCAGGGTGTCCACAGCTATGTTCCCACTGCCCACTCCTTTCCCCTCAGTGGGAGTTTCTTCCACAGAGGATTTCTGGCTTATTGCTTCTCACCTCCTAGTTTAAGCCAAGCCCCACCTTGTATATTTAATGAACTTCTCATCACCTGATGCAGGTTCTTGATTTTCTCAAAGTTCCTTTCCTTCTCCTACAGGCTCCAGTAGCAGAGATGTCACTGTTTTCTCATGAAGCTACCTTGCGACTCTAGATCAGGCCCAAACTTAGAAACCAGGCCCCTTTGTAACAATGTACAGGACTATAATGTGACTCATATATGGAATTTTTAATTTTCCTGTATCTGCTTTTAAAAAGTTTTTAAAAAGAGGTAAGATTAATTTATTTATATATTTTATTTAACCCAATATGTCTAAAATATTATTTCAATCTGTAATATTTTTAACATTATTAATGAGATATTTTACATTCTCTCTTTGAGTACCGAGTCTTTAAAATCTGGTATGTATTTTATGCTTACTATACATCTCAATTTGAATGCTAAATTTGTATCACAAATTTATTCTCAATTTTATAAAATATACAGTTGAATACATATTGATATACCCAAAATTGTTCCAAACATACTTCAAAGTTTTCCAATGACTGAACTATTAATTTTGAAATTTTAATTTAAATAAAAGTAAAACTCACTTTCTCACTCATACTAGTCATATCTTAATGGCTCAATAGCCACATGGGACCAGTGGTTACCACACTAGATTGTGAAGTTCCAGAGGGTGTAAAGTCTGCCTTTATCAGCTGCTCATCTTGAGCTAACCCATAAGACATATCCCATTCCTGCTTCTTATACCCCTCCCTTCTGACTACATCAATCAAAATGCAAATGAAGTTTGTTAGGATTAAATTCAGTGAAAACCAGATCAAGGAGCTTAATAAGAGTAAAGCCAGTAGTAAGGAAGAAGTCATTATCAAAAAAATACTTGCTTGACAAGTGTGGCTAAGAAACAACACATGGGTGTGAAGAGGAAGAACATCTAGGTTAAATGAAGGACACTGGATTATGGTTGTTTTTCAAATATAACAAACCTCCAAATATTAGAAAATAAAGAAGACGACATTAAAGATATGAGGAAAACTGAGCTCTTATGGAGAGCCAAATATAGAGGTGATAGGAGAGAACAAACAGACTAAAATAGATAAATATCAATAATTAAGAGACTTAATATTGAAGAAAAGTATATGGACCCAAAATTTCCTGATTCCTGTCCTGAAGCCAATGTATACCTTTCCAAAAGAGTGTTCCCAAAGGAAATAGTAGAATGAGAACAAAAATACTACTTCAGTAATGATTGTACAATAGGATCCTATTAATCAATGTATAACTCAAATCAAATCTGAACTGGAGACGCATGAGAAGCCTCCTCTTTTCACCTCCTCTCACATCCCAACTGTAAGTCTCGGAACCAGCCTACAATTGGGCCTTGAATTGATTTCCCAGCCCAGACCTTGGAGATAAAATTAGTGTTGTTTCCTCGAATCCTTCTCAGGCTTTTTTAAAATAACACTTCAAAATTGCATCTATATTTCTAAACAACTCTCTAGCTCATCATTCTGCTCTACCACCAATTAACAGATTTGTTTCAAAATTGGTATTCCTGAAATTTCTAGGGCACTGTTAAAAATATATTTTTAAAACAAATTATTGAAACATTTCTGAACATTCAAAAGTTAACTGAAGAAAATACAAAGATCTGGAACTGAACCTCCCTACCAAGAGCTGATGCGACAAGAATTGAAATTTTGACCTAGTTTCACAGAAAGTTTGTTTCTGCCTTTTAGCAAATTGCATTTGTTTGTGAGCTTCTGAGCCTCAAATCTACTCTGAGCAAATATTTGTGAACTCTACAAGGCTTCTTTGGTCAAGAAAAGTCTGTGGAAATACGCAAGTCTAATCTTCATCCATTCAGAGACAACTGGCACCAGCAGATCACCCCCAAGGCCAACTCCAGATGAAAACTAAATAATAATAGTGGTAGTAATAATGATAATGAGAATTCCCCATGTATGCAGCCTTCTACTGGAAATAAATCTCTCAAACAGTCGCATTCTTTTCTAGGGACCCCCAGTTTCAGAGAGATAAAACAGCTCCTCTAGGCAATTCTCAACCTTGTCTGACAAGAGGATGAAATAATGTGACTAAGTATGACCCACAACCATTACTGTGTTCCCTTTTTGGCCCAACACTTGAAATAGGAATTGCTTTATGATCCAAATTGGCTGCACAGATGAGACTTGGCCATTAAAACAAATCTGGAAGCTTATCAATTATGACATGTTTTAAAGCTACAGCTGGATAATGGGTAGATTCTCAGATTTATTTTGCATATGAATTTATAATTCCATGAATGTGGCCAAAATAAAAACATTAAAAGGATTCAAGTCCCCTAATACATTGTTAAATCCAGATAGTATATGTTTATAGAATATGTATGCATACATATGTATGCAGACATATATATTATATTTATAATGTAAATTATATAGTTAGAACTTCTGTTTCAAAAAGGGTCACACTGCAAATTCACAAAAATGTCTCTTTATACTTAGAGGTGAATTAGAGAAAAATCAAACTTGAAGAAAAAAACCCTGAAAATTGTACGTATAAAATAAATTTTTAAGTTTCATAATATCATGTAGGTGCCCTGATTCAGATTTTACATTTAGATATATTATTTAACTCATTCAAAAAAATTGATAAAAGGTCTTTGTGCCAAGTTCAATGCCCTTCACTCTTTCCTACTCCAAGGAAAGGTGCCAGAAATTCAACTTCATCTCCAGAGGAGGATGTGTCTCTGGAATAGATTCCTTCCCCACAGAAGAAATCATGCAAAGCCACTTGAACACCATAGAGATAGCTAGTAACTGGAACATGAAATATAGCTCTGGTGTCCCCAAAGTGTATTTCAAACTCTTTATTGTTGACATTGAAAAGAGAAAAGGTGGGTTTATACGACATGGACCCCAGGGAGGAGCTGGCATTTTAGGGAATGGCTGCTGAAGGAACACAGGGAGCTGAGCATGGAGAATGGCCCTCTTCTGAACATTAGCAAGCATGGCATGGAGCGTAAGGTAGAACCAAGAGGTTGGGATGGGGCTCTCTTAAAGACTCATGGCCTTGAGTTGTCCTCCCTTAGGGATTTAGAACCAGAAGAGGACAAGCAGCAGCTGTTGGACTATATCACATTCTAGTGTTCATATGACTCTGTGTAGCAAGTTAGACTGATGAAATAGTAGGTTGTCTCTGGTCTGCTCAGAATCATGAGTAGGCACAGCCTCCTTTCTTACTTAAGCACTATGTAAGCTCCTGGGCTTCTTGGATATGTAGGGGTGGGGAAAAGGGGGGATGAGCCCCATGAGGGAATTATTAGACTTTCGCTAATCTGGCAAATGAGTACTGGAGCTCTTTTTCTTCTGAATGACATTACTTACACCTGAATTTGTGGAGTAGGTAAAATGTAGACAATCAGACATTTCTGTGTTGACCTACTTGTCATGTCATCTGAGACTTCATGAAGTAGCATTTAATAAATCAACACTTGACTGGGAATAAGAAGTCCTGTGTAATAATAGTTCTGCTTATAGGTAGCCATGTGACTTGGAGGGAATTTTGTAAGTTCTTAGTTGTACGTAAGTATTTGGACCACATGTTCAATGGGCCCTTCTTACTCTATAATTATGAAATCAGTTTCAAAATACTTTATAAAAAACTTTTGGAAACTTTAGTTTATTAGCCTGGCTGAAATATACTATCTTCAGCTCAAAAAAATAACCCTAAAATAAATGTAAGTTTTCTCCAGATATAAAATCTTTATAATTATTTATCATGAGTTAATGAAAAATGAATAATAGTTTGGGCAGGCTAGAGACTAATTATAATTATGTTTATAGTTACTATTAAATATTTCTTACACGTTCACACTACTCCAGACACTATTTCATCAACCTTACAAAACAGGTATTGTTTTACATTGAGAACACTGAAGCCCAATGAGTTATATAACTTGCTCAATATCACACAATTAATATGTAGAAAACACAGGTTTCAAACAAAGTTCTTTCTGATGTTGAATCTAAAGTATTTTAGCATTCACTGCCTTTCAGGGAATAAATTGGATTCTGTTCAAGTTATATCACCTTTCCTTTTCCAGCTCTACCAACATATTAAAAAACCAATTTTTATAATTTTACATTAACAAAAAGTTAGAACTCACCCCAAGGCCAAGCAAAATGCAAAAATCCACCTTAGATTTTAGACACATAGACGTACTTTAGCATTTTTACCACACAAAAAAAGCTAATAGTTGTTACATCTTCCAATTCTCCATAGGAGTTAAATCATCCTCTGCCATCATAAGGTGTTATTATTATTTTAAAATGTTATTTACAAGAAAAAATCATTGAGAAAAAACAGAGTTATTTCAAGTTTTCAAATTCTGCCAAGTTTTCGTTCTATTCATGTTGTTTCTATCAAATCATAAAACTATTCTATCCAAGTAAACTGTATTCTACTCCCTGATACAGTAAAGAAAAATCAGAGCTTCAAATAGCATATATCAAAATAGTGATGAGATTGTGTCACTTGTTTGAAACATACAAAAACTTGTTTGAGAAATGCAAATGTTTGGCTAATTGAGTTCTAAGAAATTTTCCAACAAGCTCCTTTCATTTCTCTAACCTGAACCATATGATTGTGTGTTCTGACAATAGATTGAGTGTTCTCTTTCTCTTTGCATTTTATCAAAGAGAATGTTAAAATTACTTTTACAGTAATAACCCTCCCAAGCTTAAAGAACTCAAAACATACTTTCAAAAAAAGCAGAGATAACATATTATTCAAGAAAAGATGCCAGATATCTACTCTTCTGAATTCTGAAATTCTCATAAAAATATATTATGCAAAATAAATCTTTCAGTGTAAATTATCAGTTGGCAAATGGTATTCTTCAATTTCATTTCCAAATTATGCAAAATAAATTAGGATTTTATATTGAGCTGTCAACAATAAAATTCCACCTCCCAAAATATATATTGCATTTTGAGAAGAAAGAAAACACAAAGTGATAAAAGCCAGGTTTCTTTTATACCTCTCCAGTTCAACATAGCATTCTGGAGTCATATGTACTCACTAGATTGTCTGATTCTTAGACAATCTCTTAAAGTTGTTTCCTTTTGTTTTATTTTACTGTGTGATGGTTTGTGGATAGTTTAAAGACACTGATCTTACTTTTAAAAAAGAGAGACAATATCAACTGCTCTAATAAAATGTACTAAACAGATCCAGGTTTTTTTATTCATTCTATACAGCTGTGCAAGGTCATGATATCTCTGAAAAGCAAGTAACATTAAGATTCAGTGTTACCAATAATATGCAACTGATTACAATGAAATTATTGGATTCTAAGCATAGGATATATCACTATGACATTTTCCATTAATCTTTTTTTTAGCTTTAAGATTAAACTATGAAGGAGTCTTCCGATCCAAGATAACCAGGTTGACACCCCATTTACCATGAAGACAAACATATTGCTATCATCAATAGAACATGAGCACCAATGCCAATCAGAGAAGGGTTTCTATTTTTAATGCTGCTCATGTGAGCTAAAAGGTAAAAGAAGGTTGAATTAAAAACCTAATTTTCCTTTCCTAAATGCTTTAGTCTCAAAAGGAATAATTAAATGTTACATTAGAATGAGCACATCACCCAGCAAGATACAATAATTCTCCCCACTCCGCTCCAGACATACGTCCAACTGCACACTTCTCATGCTGTATGGGCTTGTCAAAACTAGTACATCTAAAACTCATTTTAATTCTACCCTTTTACTTTTCTCAGGGTTACTTATGTCAACAGATAGTACATAAGCCATCTTGTTGCTCAAGCCAAAAATTTAGGTACTGCCTTTGATTTCATTCTTTCTTATAATGCTGCATCAAATCTATCAGGTCCCCTTGGTTTTACCTACCAAATATTTTTAAATATTTTTTCCTGTTGTATTATCACCATTCTTGCCCACCATTATCTCTCACCTGGACAACTGACATAGTTTAACAAGCCTCCCAACATACATTCTGATTCTTTCCCACTCACCTCAAAGGAGGAGCCAGAGTTATCTTATTTTTTCAATAAGAATATAAGACGCAACATTTCTTTCTTTTTAAATTTTATTGTTGTTGTATTACATACATCCCCTTTTTGCTCCCCTCTGTCCCCCTCCCCACCCACCCATTCCCCCCAAAGTCAATCCCACCTGTTGTCCATGTCCATGGTTCCTTTATACTAGGTTCTTGTCTAAACAAGGAGCACATTTCTTTAAAAGACTTTGGTGACTTCTCATTGCTTTTACCATTACTCTGTTTCAACCCCAGTCCCCACCTCCTGAGAACCAGTCATCTAAAATAGTACCATATTTTCTGGTAGGAGGAGGAAACTAAGCACTCAAAGTCCTGACTAGAAACTCAAAAGATGAGAAAGTTAAGTGGTCTACTAAATACCCACCAGTAGGAAAGCTGAGAAAGAAACTATGGATCCTTTTCTGATGAAGTAACTCCCCTATAGAAAGTACAGCAGGTCTTTTCACCAATTGACATACAAGGTCTACCTGGAAAAAGTCCTGCCATTGTTAATATAATGAGAACAGTGTGCAAAACATCAATGTAACCTGGCAGTTGAGGAGTATAGACTGGAATGTGCACACTCTACTGACTAGTACAACTCCACTATACTAGTCAATGAGGGCAATAGACACTGTTGAGTATGTATACTGTGTGGCTGTCACATTCAAAATGACTGAGTGAGTAGAGCAACAAATCTGCATCAAATTTTGCATTAAGCTTGAACATTCCTCCACGGAAACTATTCAGATGATTCAGAAAAACATAGCTATGGGCAACTGGTGATTGGTAGCTTCATCATGACAACATACCAGCTCATGCATCACGGCTCATGCCATTTTCTGGCAAAACATTGAATCACCTAGATGACTCACCTAGATGACTCAGCCCTATACACTCCAGATTTCGCATCCTATGACTTCTAGCTTTTCCGAATCTAAAATCACCTTTGAAAAGGAAGTGATTTCAGACCATTGATAAGCTTCAGGAAGATATGACAGGGAAGCTGACAGCAATTGGGAAGACTACGTAAGATTCCCAAGGTGCTACTTTGAAAGCATCACTGTCCTATGTTCAATGTTTCTTGCATCTTGTATCTTCAGTAAATATCTCTATTTTTCATAGTCCATGGCTGGATATGTTCTGGACAGACCTCACATATATTCGTAGAAATAAGAGAGACAAGGCCTCAGAGAACCTTAGAATGAAAGATTGGTGAATGACAAGACTCGAGGCCCTCAAAACATCATTGCAAAAGTAAATTTTCATCTTTACACTATCGTTTCCATTATCTATCCATACATTACCAACCTACATAATATCTAGAAGGTTAATAGAAGATAATTGCCTGATTTCTACAAGTCTGAGTGAACAAGAACAGATTCTAGAAACAACCACACCAATGACTTCTCTTTGTTTACATTTGAGCCAGAGTCACAGGCACAAAATGGTAGCATGACTATTCTTTTTTAGAGAAAGTTATGTAGAGATGGAACCAGAACTAACAAATCAAAAGATCTATATCCAAATATTCTCATACACAGCACCAATATTCCTAATAAATATTTCACAATGGCTTTTGAACACAGGTGCTCCTTCTGGTGATGCTACATAAACAAATGCAAACTGAATTGTTTTATAGTTACCTGACCAATTTGGCCTCCATGATAACATACAGATTTTTTTCCTATTTGTAGAAAGTTGGGTGATAAAAGGTCTTTCAACAACTCAAACATCAGAGCTATGGGGGCCTAAAATATATCAACTGAGTGGGTCTGTTTACAATGTCAAACAAGGTATTTATCATCTGTCTGTGACAGGGGAATTTAGTCACTGGGTACTAAACCACTTTGCTCTACAAAAGTCACAATAACCACTAAATTAATTTAGTTTGATTTTTCTCTCTCATGAATATTTTATAGCTCCTTTTTCAGGATATAGATTTTCAAGCACATTATTAAAGCCATACCAATTTTACTTTTTAAAAATTATTAAGATCAAATGTATATGCCATTTAAATGTCCTTCCTGTCACAATCTCATCTGCAGTACATACAGAAGTGCCCATGGTTCAATGTTACCTGTATATTAGAATTTCCTTCTTTTTGAAATGTAAAATATCTAAGTCCCTTTATTGTGCTTACCAAAGTAAAGATTCCTTTAAAGGAAACTTCTGACCTAAATGGATAGAGCTTATCTAATTGAAATTTTTGATTAGTTATTTTAAAACTCAATTATATTGTACTTCCAAAGCACAATGTGCATAATTTCACAAAGTGTCCTGAATTATGAAATAATTTAAAAGTCACATTCATTAATTTTGAACCAAATGCTGTTCAAATATATCACATATTTTACATTATTGAAGTTGGATTAAACAAATACAAGTCCTCTACACCTGGGAGAGAAAAGTGTAGATCATAAAGTTAGATCAGCATTTATCAGCTGATTTTACCACCACCACCACCACTTCCCCTGGCCCCTGGAGACACTTGTCAATATCTAGGGACTTTTTGGATTGTCATAACCGTGGAGGGGGTAGGTTGTTATTTAGTGGATAGAAGCTAAAAACAATGGTAAACACCCTACAATACACAGGACAGCTCCCATAGCTAAAAATCATCTGGTCCAAAATGTCGATGGTATCAAGGCTGAGAAACCCTGAGTTATACAAATCAGGAGAAGTAAATTAAGGAATAGGTGGAGGTTGAGAACTTCTCATAAATATATAGCTTTTGAAGGAATACCACAAATGCTACAAATGCCCTTGGATACATACAGCCAGACCTTAATTTCAAATTCATGAATTCTGAATTAAGCTACCAAGGGTGAAATAATACAATATAAATTGTGAAGAAAAATAATAATTGTTTAATAATCACATTCACAAACTTGTCAGCTTCACAACAAACAGAAAGATCATCCTTTTCAACATCACCATCATCTTTTCCATATAATGGTTGAGGAAATTAAACCTGGTAGAAATGAAAAGAATTGCCCAAATTGCTCATTAAAATCACAGTAAAGGGCCTTGACCTGCATGGGGTTCTGTGGACTGGGTGGGCATTGTCCTGTACAGTGAAAGGTTGTTGGTTCCAGTTCAATTCCTGGTAAGGTCACAGGCCTGGGTTGGGGGTTTGGTCCAAGTCAGGGCACATGTGAGAGACAACTGATCAATGTTTCTCTCCCTCTCTTTCTCCTTCCGTTCCCCTCTCTCTAAAAATAAATAAACAAAATCTTTTTTTAAATCAGTGAAGATGCACACCTAAATTTGCTAACTAAATTCGGTGCTTTTTTTTTTTTTTTTTTACTATATCACATATATTTCATTCATACCCTTCACAAAACAAAACAAAACTATAATGGACGTGGCACTTTGCACCTTGCGTTATATAAAGTAGTACTATGAAGAAGTTCCATTTTAGAAACAGCAATGGAGGCCCTGGCTGGTGGCACAGTGGATAAGGTGCCGGCCTGCAAACCCAAAGGTTGCTAGTTCGATTCCCAGCCAGGACACATAACCAGGTTGCAAGCCAGGTCTCCAGCCAGTTTCGTAGCTGGAGGCAGGTGAAAGGCAAATATACATTGATGTCTCTCTCCCTCTCTGCCTCTCTCCTTTCCCCTCTCTTTAAAAAATAAATAAAATCTTTTTTAAAAAAAGGAAAAGAAACAGCAATGGTATGATGTTACTTGCCTGTCTTGGGATTTGCAATAAGACACAGGAACTTCTACAGCCCTTTAAAAATACTAGTGCAAATGAGTATACAATGCATCTCTGAAAACAGAAGGTAAACAAGTTCCATCACCAGGCCCAAAGCATCATTAACATGACATTATAGTATCTATTCACCTCTGAGATATTAAAAGCATCACTGACTCTGGTTCCAAAAACACCTCTGTAGCTCCATGCTAATGGGCATCACCTTGAGTCCACTGAAGAAAAGTTGTTGGGTAAAAAGCAAAAAATAGATTTGGCATCTGGAAGATTTAGGAAATCACAGAAAGAACACTAGTTAGAAGTTCTTTCTAAACCTGGCTCTTTCCCTGCCTGACTGTGTAGCTTGAAAAGTAATTTAAACTTTCTGTATTTCAATGTTTTCATTGGTAAACTGAAAAAGAAAGAGCAACCACATAGGCATGGTTATACAGATGAAATGAGATAAATTTATGTAAATGTATCTGGATAAAAAAAAGCCAAAAAACAGAAAAATAATGGCATTGCTCACTGTTAGGTGCCTTTATCATTGATGTTTTCTACAAGGCTTATGGGTAGTGTGTCCCCTAAAATATGTGTCCAAGTTACTGGTAGAGGAAAGCATACTTTTTAAACTTTAAATATTTCTCCAGGTTCAAGCGGGCTCTGCCAAGAATGATGTTGGTTTTAAAACAGTACTGTAAAATACCGACTGTTAGAAGATGCTCCCTGAGAAAAGTAGCTCATAAGCGATCAAGAGGATGCATTTATATTGATACCTTAGGCAGAACAACCCTTCTAACAGACCCTGTTGATTTCCTTCATAGCAGCTATGTGCAGCTACTCTTCTCCTGCAAACAGGCTCTTAATTTCATGGTGAATGGCAATTTGCTCGGCTCCATGGCATAAACTGATTGGTCTCAGCCATGACAACAATCCCATTCCTTCAGAAAATAGCCCATAACCTAGTCCTGACCAACAACCTGTAACAAAAAATCTACTGGATGAAGGACTTTGTACTCCATGGTTTGCATGAGAAAGGGAGAGAGCAATGTAAGATGGAACACCTAGCCATCATTGTGAGGTGAAAAGCTTGAGGTACAAAGCAAACATGGTGAGAATGGAAGGAAGAAGAGTGAAGGTGATAACATCATCGAGCTTTCTAACCAGTCCTGGAACCACTGAATCGTAATAGGCTGTTAACTGTATACTAAATGCTGACTTTTAAAAAGTTAATGTTGTTTAAGTAAAAGTTTTCAGTCACTCATAGCTCAAGTGTCCAAACTAATACAGCCACATACCAATTCTACTTGTGCCCTCCACAGACCTACCTGCATGTTTTCACATACATTTGGCACATCTCCATTTCTTTTACAAAAGTACAGTATGGCAATGTTTTCCCCACTCCTACACTGTGCCTGTGACAATTACTCCTCTGCCAGGAAAGCTTTTCCTTCATTGTAGATGACTTACGTCTGCTCATCCTCTGACACTTAGCTGGAAATTCACTTCAGTAAAGTGCTCTCCCAAGCAGAATTAGATTATTTCAACTTTGGGTTTCTATCTATGTGAGCAGGTCTTCCCTTTCAGTATCAAGAAACAGAACAGATACTCAGACTGGCTTGCAAAATGGCATATTGCAGGCTGACATGACTATAAAGTTCAAGAAGAAGCTTAATTCAAGGGCTCAAGTGAGCTTGTCATGACTCATTTCTACCTCTCCTTTCTCCCACCCATTGTGGTGGTCCATTCTTAGACAGGAGCTTTTTTCATGTGCAAAGTTTAGGAAACTTCAGGTCTGATTCCTTCTTCTAGATGTTTTGATGAAAAAGTAAGTAATTCTCCATAATCTTAACCAAAGTCCTGGGACTTACTCTCATTGACCTGATGGGAGTCGTTCATTCATGGTATGGCCAGTGTGTGGAATACACTCATTTAGTTCAGTACTAAAGTTGGGGTGAGAATGGTCCCACACAAGCCCAATGAACTGAGGAAAAGAAGAAAAGCAATTTCCCAGAGGAATTCCTAAAAATGGGAAAAGCAACAATGAACCCTATACCATAGAAACCACTATGTTGTAACACCTGTACATATCACTATATTTATACCCATATATTAATACAAAAAGATCCTGTTTATTATATTCCATTTCTCAAGGGCAAACTTCACCCCTCAAGGACAAACTTATAGTCTATCTTATAGCCTAATGTACATTGCGCTGTTACTGTCTCTGGGTAATTGTCGTCTTACCCTAAACTGTGAGACTCTCAAAACTTGAGGCCTTATCTTACTCCCCTTTCATACAGAGCCAGCTTGGCACATAGTATTTGCTCACTAAACCCTTATTGAATGAATGTGCTAGCGCTCAAGGACTCTGAGCAGAATTTGAGTTGTAGCTAATACTCAATAAGTGTATTCGGGATGCAAATCTTTGGATAATGCCCAATGTGCAGTATAGACCCCAAGCAAAAGCAGAGATTCTGAATAGAACAAAATAAAGACTAAGCACAGTTTGAATTGACCACCCAGAGAGAGGGAGAGGAAGTGGAGTGGAGATATCACAGATGTGAAGTTGTGCTGCTCCTAACTTTATCCGGAGTCACACATGGAACATGGGAAACATTTCACACATTGAAGGTGATAGGACACGAAAAGAGTACTTTCAAAAAGGATGTTGTAACCATTCATCGACAACAAAGAGGATCTTAACTCTCTAGAGAATGTAGGTCACCGACTGAACAAAAATAGAAATTTAAACTCCTTGGACAAAGCCAGAGGCAAGCAGCCAAAACACTAACATAAAAACCACTCTGACTAACCTAAGTAAGC
The DNA here is from genome assembly GCA_004026585.1 of Noctilio leporinus. Classification (NCBI taxonomy): domain Eukaryota; kingdom Metazoa; phylum Chordata; class Mammalia; order Chiroptera; family Noctilionidae; genus Noctilio; species Noctilio leporinus. The sequence continues at coordinate 114,686 of PVIW01003144.1, read as the reverse complement.
ATCAGGAAATAGCATCATTTGGACTTGGTTCCAAGCCAACAACAGGTCCCCAGGCCTACCTGAGGCAGGAAATGTCTGGGCCATGTTCTTTAATGGCTCAAGTCTTAGGCAGCAGCCAAAGAGAAACAAACATCTAACTAAGCCCTCTATGAGAGATGAGATGCAATTCTGATATCAAGATTAACAGTCCAACAAACAAGAGAACCAATACTAAAGGACAGACATGTTAGATCAAGATTCAAAAAAAAAAAAAAAAAAGGTCCAAGGGAAAAAATCTGTTAAAAAGAATCTTATATGTGATTACATGATGACTAAAATTTCTTCACTTTGACCTAATGGCAATTTAAGAACTCTGATGTTTGAGGCAAAAAGAAAAAGAAAAAAGAAAAAGAATCTTTAAACTAATGATTTAGGCTTGTTGTTTTCTATTTACATATTCATGTGCTGTTGCATATTTTAACAGCTACTTGTCTAGCAAGATTTTTTTTTTAACTTTTAAAGGTGTACAGTAGCATGTCTTTGGAACATTTATATTCTTTTAAATCCTTTAAAAACAAAAATTCCAGTAACCAAACTATTCTTTTATTCAAAGACTTAGGAATTGGAATTCATTATTTTTTCCTGTATTTTCTCCCTTTTATTTATTTGGGAAAAAGTTATATGCAATAAAAGATACATGACAGAATTGAGCCAAGAATAGCTGACCTGTACCACCACCAAATAAAAACTATTATCTTTTTCTTTTACCAATCTTTATATTTAAACCATGGAATGGTTTCCCACACATATTTTTGCTATTGGGATAATGACACTCATAATCCCAAGTTATTTACCTCGTGACATCACTTTCTTTTTTATTTAGCTTGAAGTTCAGGACATGCATGAATCATCACAGTATTATTTTAATAGTCTAGTGGGAATACACAAAAAGATGTATATACCCTACAAGAGGAAGGCATAATAATCTTTATGTTTCTATTGGCCATTTTGAAGAGATTCCTCTGGGACACCATGATTCATTCCACCATCACCACAGTTTCCTAAAGCCACAGCATCATGACGTGAGGATGTCCACATCAGGAGCACAGTGTCTCAGTGTGCTAGCACAGGACTCACTCCCAGGGATGGGAGAGAGGGGGAAAAAAGGCAAAACAAAGCACAGATGCTTACTTACATGTTCCTTTATTTTTCTATAAACTTTCTAGTTATGTCAATATTTTCTCTCTAAAAGTTCATAAAGAGTAGGGACCTTCAATGTGTAGTTTACTTTGTGAGTTGTAAAACACCATAGTGAAAACTACCTTTTCAAGTCTCCCGAAGCCAATCTGTAAGGAAAAAGAACTCAGGGCATCTATTTTTTTGTTCAGCTCCCCATCTTCCTCCCCAGCAAATAAATAAAGAACACTGACCTTCTTTTACCCATGGCAAATGCACTTCCTCTGACTGTCCTTACTTCCTTTCTCATGCGCTCTGCTACTCTCACACTCTTGTACAAGCATCTTTCATAAAAGGGGCCTGCCCTGCCTATCACAAGTCTAAAGCACTGTGTGCAACCTGTGCTCTCCCCATTCTCTTCCTGCCTTTACACATGCTATCCCCTCCATGAGGGAAACCCTAGCCTAGCCCCACAACACTCACTATCTCCTACTTACTTTTTGGTAATTCCAATGGAATTCCTCTTGGAGACATTCTGTATTCTTCTACAGAATCAAGAACTCCACCTCTATCCTCAGTGGCCCTTTGTCCATGCCTCTGCTATGATGTAACACATTTTATTATAACTTTATACTTTTACCCACCTCCCCAACTTATGGGAAAAATTAATGAACAAACACTATGAATTTATCAAATGTATGGCAAAGAAAGGCACCATTTGCTCTGGGCTCTGTATAATACCTATAGTAACAAAGGCAGTTAAATGCCCATCAAGCTTCATGTTCCCCTTCCATAGTATAGAGCTGTCATTGTAAAACAGCTGCTCCATCAGAGATTACATTGCCCAGTTCTAATTAAGTGGAGCCCCATCCATGACCAGTCTTCACCAACAACAGGTGAGCAGAGTCAGATATGTTACATTCAGAACATGGTGGTTGAAAACTAGGTGAGTCTTCCCTGCTTTCTTATTTCTTGGCCTTCTGCAGCCAAGACCTCTGAAGCCCTAATAGGACAGTAAAGCAATAAGAAGGGGAGTTTGAGCTGCCAACCCTCCCCAGTGAGCAAACCAGGAACCCCTTTATTAGCCTGTTATTTTAATGTAAATTAAAATTTTACATTAAGCTATTATATTTGGGGGGAAATGAGGGTTATTTGTTAAAGCAGCTACCACTGCTGTTACTACTATACTTACTCTATAGCGAATTCTCTAAGGGATGCAGCATAGTGCCCAGAAATATATATATATATATATTTCAACAATCTACCTTAACCTGTTTCATGCTGAAAAAGCTCCAATTTTGTTTTCAAGTGGTATTCCTAGAAGTGCCTAATTTAATAAGACTTCCCCCAACTCAATGTGGAGATAATGGCACTGCTGTTGAGAAAGGTTTTATTGATTTTTTTTTTAAAGATACCAATGAAAAAACAAACCTGCTAGGGTGGTCATGTTTCATTGTAAGGCTGCATTAGGATCTTGAGTGGCATTAATGACCAAGCTAATATACTGAGGACAGCAAAGAAAACAAATGGAAAGAAGCTGGGTGCTTCAGGAAGCCACCGGAACTCTAAATTTACCAACCCTGAAACCATCCCAACTAAAGAAAATTTAGTAATAGTTGTACTTATTTTTAAGACACTTCGAATTTTATTTTCTGTTTATTTTCTGTTTCATCCACCCTAACTGAAACAAATACCAAACTTATCATTAAAAAAGCTACATTTCAGCTCCAAGTGACCCTTGCCCAAGAGATACATTCTCTGAAGTTGTTTTCTCATTTTTAGTAGGTTGAATAACTTGTATTTTTCCAATGCTATTATGAAAAGAAATGAGATACATAAAACCACCATGTATGCTACAAAGTTCAGGGAAAATATTCTAATATCCTATCAGGGGCCAGAGAGATAACATAAATAAATAAAATGTAACATTCAAGACAGTATGTGCTAACCTTATTTTTTTCCCAAGTGTAATAATTACCTAGTTGTATTGCCTTTTAAGATATTGTAATGCCAAGCCCTGGCTGGTGGCTTAGTGGATAGGTGCCAGACTGGAAACCCAAGTGTCGCTGGTCCAATTCCCATTCAGGGCACATAACCAGGTTGCAAGTCAGGTCCTCAGCTGGAGGCAGGTGAAAGGCAACCATACATTGATGCTTCTCACCCTTTCTTCCTCCCTCCCTGCCCTTCTCTCTGAAAAAAGAACAAAATCTTTTAAAAATAAAAATAAATAAAAGAGAAACAAAAATTCATGGCAAATAGCTTTAAACTGTGGCAGTTTTGAAACATTGCCCCAATGGTATTCTCCTTTGTTAAGAATGGTGTCTGTGTCCCCTCTTCCTGACTCTGGGCAGGATTATTTCTAGTTCAACAAGGAAGTGTTTTAATAGTGATGCCATGAGTCTTCCAAGGCTAAGTATTAAAAACTCACAGTATTTCTGCCTTGTTTCCTTATGACTCTTCATCTCCGGTCACTCTCATGGAATGTTCCTTGGTGGGACCCAGTCACCACGCTGTGCAAAGTTCATACACAGCATCCTGAAACACCATGTAAGAACAAAAAGCTGTGTCTATGGGGTTGGTAAAAATGCCTACCCCACAGAACCTGCGAGTATAATGACATGATTGTTTTAGGCCATTAAAAGCGTTCTACACAGCAATAGATGGCAAGAGCACAAACAAATTTTGTCTTAAGTTTTTATCTTCTATTAAATACTATGTGGAAAAATTGTAAATATGTCTATTAATTGAAGTTCTATTTTCTGATTTTGCACATAGAGTCAGCATTCAGAAACTGGAAGGAACTTATTGATTATCCATAACTATGCATCTTATTGAATTGATTAAGAAAGTAAGATCTAGGAAGGTTAATTAACTTACTAAATCTCACTCACTGTATCACAGTGGATCTATAATCAAAAAGCAAAACTTCTGACATGTAATTTGGATTTGTTTGTAAAATGAGAATTAAGCTTGTTTTTCCATACTTTTAAAACAGAATTATACCTAAATGGCCAGCATAAGTAAAAATTAGTCCCTTCTATTGTCACTGAAATTAAGACTTTCCTTAAGCAAGATGAAATCACTTATGAGTAAGATCAAAGGCATTTTTTTTAAACCTACCTGTACAAAAAGAAAAATAGTTTGCTTCAAATTTAGGGTCTTTTATTGACATATGCCTTCCATGAAAATGTAGTTTCAAATATTCGTGTAATAAATTTTCCAAAATACAGTCACATGCCTTAGGATATGCAATTTAGAAGTCCAGAGGGGATGTGCAAGAAGTTTCTGTAACTAAAGTCATTGTCTGCTGCTTGGATTCTAAATAAGTACCACCGATAATAAAGGTGGCGGCAGGAGTTGTCCCGCAGCAGCAAACAGTAGGCTGGGTCTCAAACCTCCTGTGGTATTTAATGGCCCATGATGAACATAGTGACAGGAAAATTTTGGATACAAGAGACAGTCACTTGCTTGAGGTTGGGTAGATGCTAACCAATATGTCTCTTCTTCCTGAGCATAGAGATCAACTATACGTATTTCTCAGTCCTCTAGCAAAGTCAGTGCGACAATTTTTGTGCCAGTAAAATGCTTTTCTATTAATATATCTCTTTTAGACCAACGTGGTAGTGGAAGAGAGACTATAAAATGGTTACCCGTGATGCAGGCCTCCTGGTTTTCATGCCCTGTGTCATCCATTTCACTTACATATGAGCTTACCTAGTGACCTTTTTCCTACGCAGGTGAAACAGGCAATGGTAATGAGGCATCACTTCTGTGATTATATCATAGAAAATTATAACTTCCATCTTGCTACCTTATGTGGGGAAAAGGTAAATGTGATGAAGTTATGGATATTGAGATGGGAAGGTTTTCCAGATGGGCCCTAATGCAATTATATGTACCCTTTCTTGTAAGAGAGAGGCAGAGGGAGATTTGACACTGAGAAGAGGAGGAAGCATGTGACCATGGAGGCAGAGTCTGAAGTGATGAGGCCGCATGTCAAGGAATGCAAGCAGACGCTAGAAACCCAAAGAAGCTAGGAACAGATCCTCCTAGAAAGCCTCATGAGAGTGCAGTCCCACCAACACTTTGCTTTCAGCTCAGTGACATTAATTTTGAACTTCTCACTTCAGAACTGTGAGTGAATAAATTTTTGTTGGTTTCAGTTTGAGGTGATTCATTATAGCAGCCTCAAGAAACTTACAGAAGCTTTATATTTGACTTAGAGATATTTTACTGATGATAATATAGAAGATATTTTTAAAGTGTGATAAGCAAGGTGCAAATAAGTGAGAGAAGGAGAAAGAGAATGACAAAGCATAGAGTCTCAAGGAAATGTCTATCTTAGCATTGTGGGAAAATGAAGATTTTTTTGAGTACTTATAGATAACATTATAGTGTGGAAGGTAACAACATAGAACCTGGAGTCAAAATATCTGAGTTTGATTGCAGCCTCTTCCACTTACTGCCTATAACTGTATGCTACTTATTAATTACTTTGTATATGTAAAGGGAAATTTTTTTAATATATATATTTTTTTACTTATTATTTTCAGAGAGAGGGGAAGGGAGAGAGCCAGAGAGGGAGAGAGACTTCAATGTATGGTTGCCTTTCACCTGCCTCCAGCTACAGACCTGGCTGGAGACCAGGCTTGCAACCTGGTTATGTGTCTTGACTGGGAATCGAACCAGTGACACTTGGGTTTGCAGGCCAGTGCCTATCCACTGAATCACTGCCAGAGCTATATGTAGGTGTTTTTTAAAAATTTCCCTGGTCCTAGCTGGTGGCACAGTGGATAAGGTGCTGGCCTTCAAACCCAAAAGTCGCTGGTTCGATTCCCCAGCCAGGACATATAACCAGGTTGCAAGCAAGGTCTCTAGCTAGGTTCCTCTCCCTTTCTTCCTCTCCCCCTGCCCTTCTCTCTAGAAATAATGTATAAAATCTTTAAAAATAAATAAAAATTTAAAAACACCTAAATATAGGATAGCTTACAAGTGTCTGCCAATATTGGGGCTTAATAAATATTAGTTTTCAGAGCACCTATGAAACTATAAAATGAAAATGCACCAAGCAAACTTTTGGATGGGGGTGGGAATTAAAATGTCTAGGTCTTCAACCAGAGAAGTACAAGTGTGTGCCTTCAGCCCTACAAAACTCTGAGAACAGCATTTCAAGGTTACATGTCCCAAAATATCCACCCACATCTCCCACCTTTCAGGCCTGACCTAGGGTTATTAGCCTTCCCACCATCTGCCACTTCCACAGATATGATTTTGTAAGGTGCCAGCCAGAAGGCAAATTTGAACTCAGGGAGACACAATTCATGAAATCATTTACACTAATTAACCCTTTAGCTCCAATTAATTGGGTAGAACGGCTGTCTCCTCATAGTCAGGGCTACCCATTTAACTGGCAGTGATTATGGGCACAATATTCCTGATCTGGGCTTCAGTTAGAGAAGAGGGATGGTTTATATTATCCAGGACCACATAGATGGACTTAGGATGTAAGGAAATCAAACAGGGGTCAGAACACAGAATATCACAAAGACGAATATCATAAAGCAGGCAGCAGGTATAGAAGGAGAGGGTACTGACGAATCTGCTCATCACGGGCATATCTGAGAGAGGGAGACAGGGCTGAGAGGAAACTCAAAACAAATTCAGTTTTTCAAATGTTTCTCTTGAACTGTCCTGATGAGAGGCTACAGGCTGCCAAATTTCAATTACTTTCCCGTCAAGTTCTGGATTCCTCACGCATGAAAATAACCAATGTGATGTCAAACAGTCATTACATTACTCTTCTTCCACAATCCTGAGAAAAGCCAGGAACTGAGAAAGGGTAAGACTGGAGGTGCGAATTAGCCTGGGCAGGAGAGACCTTCAGGATGCATGATGTTGAGAAAACCAAGAGGGGTCAAATGTCACGTGTACAGGTGGAGGGACTTTCTGATTTCTATTTGCAACATAATCTCGCGGAAAGACTCTACAAACATACACTAGCGATAGGTAACACCACTACCCAATGTGCATGCATGCCCTTCTCTCCCTTTTTCCTGAGACCCTCCCAGGAAGTGCGCAGTGTCCCCAGTTGCACCAAGAAGAGCATCTCCGAGAAGCTAAATGAATTGCACAAGTCCACCCAGCTACAACGCTGCTGAGTGGGAACTCAGAACCCAGAGACTCTCCTTCCAACCCCCTGTTCTTCTCTCAGCACCAGCTTCTCCACCCGCTAAAGGGTGATGAAAAGGCATTGGTTTCATGTGGGTTTTTTTGAGTTCACTCACAAATCGCACCACTGTGTAAAAATTAATTGGCAACTCGAAGCAACACCCCCTTCATCAAGATGGCAACTCCAGTATGTTTGTTTGTCGTGATTCATACTTTTTTCCTCCCGATGCCCGCGATGGCTTTTAGGACAGAGCCTCCACGGCGAACATGCATGCAACAGGGATGAAAGATGCAGGAGCTGCGGTTCCACAAGCCACCCCCGTCCATACTCCTCGTTCCTGCAACAAGCAAAGCCGGTTCCGTCTCCATCTGACGCCTCGTTCAGATTCCTTTGGAAGGCGTAAACGGTGACGCTAGTACCAACTGTTCTGAGCAGCTGCAGAAAATCGTTAACCCAAATTGCTCATTACACCTTTATAGTCACCCAGCCAGTCCGCCTGCTAAACGCAGATATAACTATAATGAGTAATAATGGCGATGGGACGTGATAAAAACAGGAGAGACCGAAGGGGCGGACAGTAGCCGCGAATGGAAGCCTTTCCTATCAAACGCTGCCTTCTCTGTAAGGGCACAAAAGCTTCCATTAAAAAAAAAAGACAGAAAAATGGTCATGAACAAACTTATTCCAACACCCCTCCATCAGAAGCTTGGCTGCTTTTCACTGACTGCATTATTGTGAATGACAAAGGGGTAAAAAAAAATTTAAAAAACCTTATTTGGGGCAAAAAGAACAGATTAAAGAGAAGCCTTTGAGAAGCATTCTGAAAAAAATGAAAGCAGCAGCTGCTGTTTTATGGCTGGGACTTATCTCCGACTCGCAGGACAGACCCGGGCGAGGGAGAGGAGCCTGCCTTCCTACAGAAGGACCTGGAGCAAAGGATTTGCTGCTGCCAGTTAGACCGCAACCTGGTCCCGCTGCCCTTCGGCTCCCAGTGGCTGGGACTGGCGGCTTGAATCCCCGCCGCCAAATCCCTCTGCCTGGGTCTTTCTAAAAAAAGAACAAGGAGAAAGGACGATGTGGCCAGGCAGAGCTATAATGTGCGCCTCAGCAGATCCTGCTGCCACTGCAATTTCTTTTTTTTTTAATGATTTTATTCATTACTTTCAGAGAGAAGGGAACAGAGAGGCAGAGAGGGAGAGAAACGTCAATGTATGGTTGCCTTTCACCTGCCTCCAGCCACAGACCTGGCTGGAGACCTGGCTTGCAACCTGGTTCTGTGCCCTGGCTGGGAACCGAACCAGCAACCTTTGGGTTCATAGGCCTGATGCCTTATCTACTGGGCCACCAGCCAGGGCCTAAATGTTAATATTTTTCTCAGTGTCAACGTGGAGGATCCTGTTTGAAAAGTAGCAGGTAACTAAAATTCACCTAAGTCTGCAAAGGAATGTCAGATGAAGGTGCATTGTATTCTAGAGTGTTCCGTGTAACGCGAAACCAGTGGCAAGGGAAAGTGGAACGCTTCTGTTGATACCCGTAGCAAAAATAAATAAATAAAATAAATAAAAATTTTTAACAAAAGCAAGTAATTGCTAAAAGTATCATTTATGGAAGTAGTTGTGAAAACGTAGGTGTGCTTCTTGCTGGGAAAACTGACAACTAGGAAAAAAAAGTAAAGAACACCCGCATAGACCTTACATGATCCTGGGCAGTTGGATTTTGGAAGAAAAGTAATTTTGGAAAATTACAAGAGAAAAAGAAAGAAAAATTACTCTAGTTGTCTACTCCTCTTTGTCTGAACATCCCTTGAAATGTGACCTTGTGTGTTTTTCCATCAAGATGCGGAGTCTTCCCCCCCACCCTCCCCCACCCCACCCATTGAATTGAGTTGGTTGTAGTTTACTTTGGCCAATAGAAGCAAAGGTGGCCACATGCCAGCTCCAAGCTCAGGCCTCAGGAGACTGTGTTCATTTTCATAGTCTCTCTGGGCGTCCTTCCACCGGCATCAGAAACAGCTTAGGCTGCCTGCTGGATGACACCTAACAAAGCTGAGTCACCCCTCCAGGGCCCACTGGGACCAGCCAGCAACCGGGGCTCAGGAGGGAAGCCCGTCAACATGGGTCAGGCCCCGCCTCCATTAGCAAAACCGCCCAGATGCACCACAGACTTGGAGAAATAATGAGTAACTGGTATTTTCAGACACTTAAGTTTTGAAGTGTTTTTGCTTCCCAGCAATAGTAACGAAAACAGTATCTACAAATCGGCTTTAGGTGAATTTTTTGTAGAAAAACTAGACCCCTAGAACAGGCGTAAGTTCAGCCCTTTTCCCCGGCGATTCTGCAATTATTTCTTGGCATGTGCACATGTTTACAACAGGAGATGAGACATAGGTGTCGATGGGAGGTTGTGCGTGTATTTAACATTAATCCATGTCTTCTTGCAGCACTGTCTGTTTTCTTCCTTTCTCAGTTAAAAGTTGACTCTAAGTTAGAGTGGGTTTTCTACTAGAAATCCAGCTGAGGCCTGAACAGGACTTAAGGGAAACAAGTTCTCCTTTAGCATTTTAGAAGCTATAATTTGACCTAATTAGCCACTCTTGTCGGTGCTGCATGTCACATTAACCACAATCTTGTGTAACTGGTAGAATTGAGTTTATAAGGTTTTTCAACATTCTGAATAGCTTTTCTTACAATCAAGAAATTCTGGGTGTGGAGAAGGGAGATAAGATAAGGAGTGAACAGGAAAGATAAAAACCAGAGTTTACTTGGCTATTTTAGCTTTGCAAATTTATTTCCTTCTGGCTTTCTTAAACCCCAGTTTCGTTAATTTACTTTCTTTAGGGAGGACTTTAAATCTCTTCTGTGCAAAGAGCTAAATGAATAGAAATCTTAAAGTGATTCTCTCCCTAGGAACACTCCAACCTCTGACATATTCTTTTTCTCCTCCTCTTGAAATTCTAAATCATCCATTATTTGAAAACCAAATGTGTATTTAGTGGCATGAGAAAACGTGAAGTCTGGTTTTGTCACTTGGATAATACAGTGATATGGGTCATGCTTCAAAATGTGAATTTAAAATCATGCATATTAAATAATAATTTTTATTTCATCTAGTTCACTATTATCAAATATTGTTTTCTCTCTGAGAGACTCAGAACTCCCTTTAAAATAAATTGTGAGATAAGAAATTGCTCTTATGGGAAATTCCAGCTCACAGCAATAGCAGTGAGTTTTGTACTTACATGGTTTAGTGCTAAATGATACCTTCCAGTTGCACAGCATTTTAAAATTTACAAAATATAGGTTTGAGGGTATTTTTTTGTTTTGATTTTTTTACTTTTGGTGAGCAAGCACCCTCCTCCAAGTGCAAGACCAGCAAATTCATTCTCATTTTTGAGATTTACCTTCCAGTTCCAATAAGCAACCAGTCCACTGCCAAGTATTTAGGGCTTATAGATTTTTTTGTAATGTATAAAGACATGTATCCATCAATATTGTGTGATACAGAGTATTACAAGTCCTCTGTACCCTGACTCTTCATCCCCTTCTCCCATTAGCCTCTGCTTATCACTGATCATTTCCCTATCTCTATAATTTTGCCTTTTCCAGAATATCATATATTTAAAATTACATAGTATTTTAGGCTTTTCAGATGTGGCTTCTTTCATTTATTAACATGCATTTAAGTTTCCTCCATGTCTTTTCTTGACTTGATTGCCCATTTCTTTTTAGTGCTGAATAATATTCCACTCTTAGATGTGTCACGATTTGTTTACCCATTCACCTGCTGAAGGACCTCTTTGTTGCTTCCAAGTTTTTGGCAATTATGAATAACATTGTTATAAACATTTACATGCAGGTTTTTGGACATAAGTTTTCAACTCCTTTGTGGAAATCAAGGTGCTCAATTGAATAGTAAAAGTATGTTCATCTTTCTAAGAAACCTCCAGCTCTCTTACAAAGTGCCTATACTATTTTGCATTCTCACCCAGCAATGAATGAGAGTCCCCATTCCTCCATAGCCAGTGTTCTAGATTTTGGCCAATCTAATAGGTGTGTAGATGTCTTGTTGTTTTAGTTTGCACTTCCCTGATGACAGATAATGTGGAGTATCCTTTCATAGGCTTGTCATCTGTATATTTTCTTTGATGAGGTGCTTTATGGCCTTTAGTTCATTTTTAAATTAGGTTGATTGTTTTCTTGAGTTTAAAGTGTTCTTTGAATATTTTTGGATAATAGTCCTGCATTGGATGTGTCCTTTGCAAATATTTCCTCCTAGCTAGGGTTTTTATCTTTTCATTTTCTTGATGATCTGCAGATTTTGCCTCTACATTGCCTGTCTTATTTTTATTTTTATTTTTTTAGCTCTCTCTTTCTGGTCCTGGTATCTTTGCCCTAATCTCTATCACCTTGTAAACCTGAAGGCATTCTGTAAGAATGGGAAATGCTAGAAACAAGAGATAATGTCCAAGAATAGTGGGACACAGATGCTAACCTCTTCTTCAAGGTAATAATGTGGTCTTGCTCATATTAAGTTTAGCATGGGAACTTGATGAATGCCAATATCCTCTCAAACAGAAGCACCTAGAGGAGTGAGTCCCCAGAACGCATGAATTAGAATGAGACAAACACAAAATGTTTGTAAAATGTCTGGGACATTTTACAAAATACCTAGCCAGGACTCCACAAAAGGTCATCAAAAATAAGAACGGTCATAGGCTAGAGAAGCTTAAGGGGACATGGTCACTGAATGTAATATGATCTCCTAAGGCAGGAAAATAACATTAGGTAAAAATAAGAAAATCCTGATAAAGTATGGACTTTGGTTAGTAATAATGCATCCATATTTATTGATTCATTAGTTATGACAAATGAGTCCGGCTAATGTAAGAAGTTGACAATGGGGGAACTGGGTGTGATGTACATGAGTATTAAACTTTTTAATTTTTCTAAATTCTAAATCTATTCTAAAATTTAAGATTTTTTTAAGTACAGGAGAAATTTTTTTTTAAGTAAACATGAGACTTAATAACAATCGAGTGAATAAACAAATGAACAAATAAACAAAAGAACAAATGAGTGAATAATGGCTAGAACTAAATTTCAGCCAATGTCAACAGTTAATTTAAAATCAGTTTGTGATAAACTTTTTGACAAATAAAAAAAAATTTGCTGGTGTAATTGAGCTTTGGGAGCTTTAACTAAACAATGAAAAGAAAAATAATTGCTAAGTTTTAAAGATATTGATGGAGTTATTGTGTTGCAAATTTTTGCCTTTTCAAGAAGCATTAGCTGAATATTTATAACTATGTCAACAGAGTAGCAATGATATATAGCATAATGTATATTTTGTATATCCAAATTTTGAAAGTTATTACAAAAGTGAAACAGAATTTGAAGTTAAAAAAAGGAATGCAAAATAGTTGAGACAGAAAAATACCATTTATGACAGCAAGATTTGATTTCCTTCCCTGCGCACATCTGTTCACGCATAAGGACCACACAGACTAATCACCAGTGTTACTTTTATTTTTGACACTTCCAAAGCTTAAGAAGCCACAGAAATATTATTTACCCTTTCTGTGCCCTGTTAAATGGATGTGATCAGTGTTTCCACTTGCTATATATACTAAGAGTTTGTGGTTTAATTTTTTTTTTAACCTACTGAAGAGATATTTTAAGATTCTTGAATTCGAAGTCTGAGTATGGAGTTTCCAAATGCAGACTCAGAACAGCTGTTCCAATTTTGAGGGATATTAAAATATCTCACTAGTCTCTGCACCTGATTTATATCGGATTCAAACACATTTTAAGTTGTTCTTTATTTTAGTCATAAATTAATTTGTGCTTGAGTGGCACCTGTCACTTTCTACTTACACTGCAACCTCCTTTAGTCTGGGTCCTCCCCTCCCTTGAGACTTTGTTAAAGTCCTGATGATGCTCTTAAAACCTGCCCACAAATACTCTGAAACTCCTCTAGTAGTGCAGTGACATCTATGCCCTCTCCCTTTGAATCTGAGCAGGCTCATGACTCACTTGGAACCAATAGAACTTCCAAGGCCAGTTCAAAAAGGGTGGGACTTCTGCTTTGTTCTCTGAAGACATACGGCTTAGAACCCCAAGTCACCAAGCTACACTACAAGGCGAGGCCATGTGTGGTCATTGGAGTTAGCTGGCCTGTTCTCCCCATCTTCCTGCCCTAGCAACAGATATGTTTGTGCAGGAACCTGCAGAAGATTCCAGACTCTAGCCACAGGGTCTCTCCTAGCATCCGGGTCTTTGCAGCGGGGTCCTAGACATGATCCAGCAGAGACAAACATTCCCATGGTGCCCTGTTTGAATTCCGAGCCCACAGAACACAGAAGCATAATAAAATAGTGATTTATACGTTAGTCACCATTACCAATGACCTTTGGGTCTCTAATTCCCAAGAACGTTTTCTCAGCCCCCATCTTCCTTGACGTCTCAGCAGCATCGCACTAGACTAACCTCCTCCCTTCCTCTTGGAACATTTCCTTCTCCAGCTTGTGGAAACATTTCTTCTCTCTTCAGGTCTCTTTGCTACTTCTTCCTCCTTTATCCAGTTCTTTATGCTTGAGCTCCCTGTGAGTAAACCACTTCCGTTGTTCCTCTAAACGTCTTTAAGTCTCTCATCCATGCTTACGTTTCCATGACTCATGTATATACAAGTGACTTTCAGAGGGATGTGTCCAGCCAAGCCTCATCTCTAGAGCTCCAGCCTCATCCATTCCAGCAATCCGACATTTCCACGTCGCAGCCTTAAAGGTATTTCCAACTGAACATGAACCAAAATGAATCCTTGGTCTTCTTCCCCAAATTGTACGTTGTACAGTGATTCACATTTCACTCCCTTTGTTACAAAGAAGGATTGTGGAATCCTTCTTTGTTCCGGCAATCACTGTTTATGAATGTGCCATCTGCTCATGGTTGAGCAGCCAGGTATACAACATCTTTTTATTCCTTCTAAAAGTGTCAATAATAGGAAATTTATAAAACGCCAAAAGGTGTGAAGAAAAAAAAAAGCAATAAGCTTATAGAAAGTCAAACTCAGAGAGTGATGCATCCTCAGAATGACTTAACTGGTTTCTCAGCTATTGTAAATAATGTTGCAATGAACATAGTGGCACATATATCTTTCTGAATGAGTGATTTTACAGTCTTTGGATAAATACTCAAAAGAAGAATTCCTGGATTATAAGGCAATTCTAGTCTTAATTTTTAAAGAAACTTCCATACTGTTTCCCACAGTGGCTTCACCAATTTACAATATCACCAAAAATATAATGGCTACTCAGCCACAAGAAAGGCAAAATATTGCCAAATATTTGTGACATGGTTGGATCTTGAGGATGTTATGCTAAGTGAAATAAATCAGACAGTAAAGGACAAAAAAAATGATCTTGCTCATCTGTGGAATATTTAAAAAAAAAAAAAACAGTAGCAAACTAACAAAATGAGCAAAAATAAAAAAGATGCAGACAGCAGAATGTGGTTACCAGAAGGCAAGGAGAGTGAAGAAAGAGCAAACTGGGTAAGAGAGTGAGGGCGGGGGTCAGGTCAAATATATGGTAATCACCCTGGCTGGTGGCTCAGTGGATAGGCACTGGCCTGCATACCCAAGTGTCACTGGTTCAATTCCCAGTCAGGACACATAATCAGATTGTAAACCAGGTCTCCAGCCATATCCCCAGCTGGAGACAGATGAAAGGCAACTATACATTGACGTTTCTCTCTCTTTCTTCCTCCCTCCCTGCTATTCTTTCTGAAAATAATGAATAAAATCTTCTTTTAAAAAATACAATAATGAGCCCTGGCTGGTAGCACGGTGGATAAGGTGCCGGCCTGTGAACCCAAAGGTCGCAGGTTCGATTCCCCAGCCAGGGCACATAACAAGGTTGCAAGCCAGGTCTCCATTCAGGTCTATGGCTGGAGGCAGGTGCAAAGCAACCATACATTGATGTCTCTCTCCCTCTCTGCCTCTCTCTCTTCCCCTCTTTCTGAAAATAATTAAAATAAAAAATCTTAAAAAAAAATACAATAATGAAAGAAAACTGAAATTTTGGTGGTGAGCACATAATCTATTATAGAGATATCAAAGTATAATGTTATACACTTTAAATCTATGTTAATTCTAATGAACAATGTTACCTCAATAAATTTAATTTAAAAGTAGAGCAACAGTCTAAGAAAGTTTTTTTAGTTAGGGTTAGGATTCTGGCTCACATCTCAACTTAAAAATGTGGTGATAGATCTCTTTTACCTTCTTCCAATACTGGTTTTTTGTTTTGTTTTGTTTTGTTTTGTTTTTTTACTTCTGATGACAGTCTCTTTCAGTCCTACTTAATATTTGTGTTTCATCCATAATTAAAGTGCCAGCAGCCTACTCCCCCACAAAGATTTCAGGAATTCTATAGCATGCTCAGTTATTTGTTTCCTATCAGTATTATACTCAGAAAAGTCTGAAAACAGATGCACTTCTTCCATACCCATGCACCCACACATGGTGGGTGTGGGAAGGGGGTCTGTGAAATTTGAGAATTTAAAGAGAAGCTATAAGCTTTGAAATTCCTTCCAAATACTGACACATATAGGTAAGTAAAGCATATGCAAATGAGTCCAGTTCTAAGAGTGGAGATGAAGTATTTGTACATGCCATGTCATCAAAGTTTTAGGCAGTGACTATGCTCAAGGGAAAGGTGAGGGGTAGGGGAAGTAAATAAAAAGCAAATATTTAGTAGCAAAAAATAAAAATTTACTAAAGCATATTCTCCTCTGTGACAAACCAAAATGTTCTCCAATGCATGCCACATACTTCTGAATCTTTACCAAATGGGTGCTGCTGTTAACATGGAGTTTGCCTTGCTCCCCTGGTACCTGAGAATTTAGACAACCCAGGCCAGTGCAGAGGGTAGGTCCCAGTGCAGAGGACAGGGTCCAGTGCAGGATGGCAGACAGATGTTTCTTGGAACATCTAAGAGAACGTCAGGTTGTCTCCTGGCTTCCCTGCAAAACAGGTTTCTGGGCCCCTTTATGGTTACTCTCCTGGTACAGAGGGGAGTAAATGCCAGCCGCAAGGAAAGGAATGGAGGGTAAAAGAGAAAGGAAGAGTTCATGCTATGGCAACAGGCCACACAAGCCCCACATCTCATGAGCCAGAGTAGCATCCAGCTCAGGAGTAGGCCTGTGGAAGGAGCCCCGTAGCTTCCTCAGTGGAATCAGAAATGCCTACAGCCCTGGCTAGTGTAGCTCAGTGGATAAGGCACTGGCCTGCAAACCCAAGTGTCGCTGGTTGGATTCCCAGCCAGGGCACATAACCAGGTTGCAAACCAGGTCTCCAGCCAGGCCCTCAGCTAAAGGCAGGTGAAAGGCAACCATACATTGATGTTTCTTTCCCTTTCTTCCTCCCTCCCTTCTCCTCTCTCTAAAAATAATGAATAAACTTTTTTTAAAAATAAAAAATAAAGAAGACTAAATCTTAAAAAAAAGAAAGAATGTAAAGAAAAGAAAGAAGTGCCTAGAAAACAAGACAGCTGATGACTTTTTGACTTCTTTAGCTCAGATGATAGTCTCTGGAGGCTCTTTTCAGAGACATTAGTTAACAGTCTACAAGGAGGACAATTTCTCCAAAATCTCTCTTTTCTGTGGACCCTTAGAAATAAAGTAGAAGAGAGAGAAGGACTGGAGAGGAAGGGGAAGACCCAGAAGAACAATAAAAGGACAAAGGGGGAGGGAGGGAAGGAAGAAAGAGGGGGAAGCTCTAGAAGAAAAGAGAAGCAGCAGAAAAGAACAGAACCTTGTGAGCATATGATAAGCCCCAACAAATAATACAACTCTGACCTTCCAGATGTCACTGCTGCATAGCTATTGACCACTGGCATACATTCAGGTCAGGATACATAACTCTAGTATCTTCACCCAACTTGGTGCTTTCAGAAGCAACTTGGATTTTTCAGTGATTCCCTCATCATTTCAGAAATGAAAAGCTAATGAAAACTATGAAAGTCTTCTTAATAGAGTGTTAAATACATTTGCCACAATTGTTATTCCTTTCCTTGCCCTTATGCAGAAAGACTAATACTGAGAGGTGGTGAAAACATGAAGGATTGAATGAGAAAGTAGGGAGTGAGATGGCTGGATATGCTATGTTTTCTCTCCAGGGCCTGACTTCAGCACTGAAAGTCCCATGTTCCTCTCTGAAAAGAAAGTCATTTTCTTTCTCCTTTAGGGGAAATCACTGAAGTGAAAAGATGTAAGACCTGTCCTCCTTCAAGGACCACGATGATCATCTTGTCTCTCCTGGATACAGAAGCCCAGAGAGACAACAATATTTACCTAAGCTGAAGTTCAGCCAGACCTCTTCCTTCCCAAGGAAAATCTGCATGAGACCTAATCGTACTTTGAGGAAGAAAGGGAATAAGGCAGCATTGTTTCCTCCACAGCCAGCCAGGTCAGGGCCAGTGTGGAAGCAGATGGGAAAGGGAGGGAGAGGCTCCCAAAGGTGAACCATCTACAGTGGCATCTTACCTTTGAGTAAGGTCACCATGTAGGTCCTAGACCAAGCACTCCTAATTAAAGGAACGCCTGTCTGTGATGAAGTTTTCATGGACTTTGGGAGAACTGACTATGTTCTGATATTGTAATCTTCCTATATTTGCTGATAAATCTCCCTCGCCTTATGAAATAACTATGATGTCAGAATAGCTTATTTAAATTTTTCATGATTCCTCATAGTTATTTGGGGAATATTGCTGGTTTGTGACATCTAAAAGTCTTATAAATTTAACCTGTTTAAGAGTTTCATTTTTGGCCCTCATTGTTGTGGCTCAGTAGGCTGAGCACCAGTCTTCTAAGGTCGCCGGTTCAAATCCCAGTCAGGGCATTGCCTGGGTTGTGGGCCAGGTCCTCAGCTGGTGGTGTATGAGAGGTAACCAAGTGATGTTTCTCTCTCTCTTTTCTCCCCCTCACTAGAAATAAATAAATTAAATCTTTTTAAAAGTAAAAGTTTCATTTCTGGAAATGAGGTAAACTATAATGTGTAGCCAGATGGGAAAGTAACAGAAAAGGCAGGGAAGCTGATAAAAATAGTTCAAAATATTGCCATATTTTATGAAATACTTTTTTTCTGATATGATAAAAAGAGTTATAATGGTTTACATAAACTTTATTTACAGTTTGTGTCCATTTATATTGTAGTTTTCTAAGAGGTGATATAAAAGCCAAGTTATTTATATTATTTCTCATTTCTAGGGAAAATCTTTAAAATAAATTCTTAAATACTAGTATATCATAACAAAAATGCATTTAAAATATCTGATAGGTTCAAAAAGGAAGAATTAGATCTATTTTATTTACCTTATTTCTTATTCGAATCTCTAGAAATGGCAGATACCATGTAAAAATAAATTATTACACCCATAACAGCACTGAAGAACAAGAGTCCACAGTAAATCAAATAAAGAAAGCTCTGAAAGAGAAAGAATTATTTTTAAAAACCCTACTGGAAGAAACCACTGGCTGCAGATAACAGCTATGAAAGATAATGTACATCCACATAGTGAATGCCCAGACTTGATTCATCAGCAAATGGGAGGATGAATTTGTGCCCAGCCCATTCTCTGTTATTCCCCACCTTCATCAGGCCAGTGTCAAGCAGGAAGTACTTCCAGGCAGGTGCATCTAAGAAGCAAAGCTTGATCTGGAAAAACTGGGCAGTGCCCTTGGCTAAAGAAACTCAAGGGAAGTATAGACTTGAATTAATAATTATGTATCTTTGCTTTTTATTTGATTGTGACAATGTGTCATACTAATGAAAGATGTTAACAACAGGGGAAACTAGATGTGGCATTTACTAGGTCTCTCTGTACCACCTTCACAAATTTTCTATAAATCTAAAACTTTTCTAAAATAAAAAGTTTGTTTCAAAAAACACCCTCCACCAGTGTTAGGCTAAGTGAAATAAGCCAGTCGGAAATAAACAAAATGCCATGTGGTTTCTCTCATATGTGGAATCTAATGAACAAAACAGACTAACAAAATAGAAACAGACTAGAGAACAGACCAACAGCTGACAGAGGAGACAGGGGTTGGGTGTGCTAGGTGAAAAAGGTGAAGGGATAAAGCAAAAAAAAAAAAAAAAAAAATCAAAATAAAACACAAAGAATGCCTCATAAGACACAGACAACAGTATGGTGATTACCAGAGGGAAGGGGATGGGGAAGGTGGAAGACAGTAAAGAGGTGGGAGGGGATAAGGTGACCAAAGATGACTGAAACTGGGTGGTAAACACAATACAACATACAGATGATGTATTGTAGAATTGTACGCTTGAAACCTGTATCATTTTATTAACCAATATCAGCCCAATACATCCAATAAATGTTTCTTTAAAGAAAATTTAACCCCCGATGTGACTGTCTCAGTTGAGCCTTGAAAAGTAATTAGGTTATGAGACCTGGGTTCTCCTGAATGGGAGGGATTGGTGCTCTTACAAAGATGAGACAAAGTTCACTCCGTCCTCTGCTCTCTACACCATGTCAGATTACAGTGAGAGAAAGGCAACCTGCAAACCAGGAAGCAGACCCTCATGGGAAAGGATCTCTGGCACCTTGACCTTGGACTTCCCACCCCCACCCTTGCAAAAAACCACCATCTACCGCAACAAAATTTAATATCTTTAAATGAAACACCTCATTTCCAAACGACTTCTAGGTCAAAGAAGAAAGAAATACTTTCACACTATTTAGAAATGATGACCACTAGAAGAACCAAGTACAGAATGCTGCAGAATAAAACAAAAACAGAAAAATGGGTAGTCTTAAACATTCCTTTTTTAAAGATTTTACTTTATTTTATTTTATTTATTTATTTTTAGAGAGAGGGTAAGGGAGGGAGAAAAAGAGGGAGAGAAGCAACAACATGCAGTTGCCTCTTGAAGAACCCCAACTGGGACCTGGTCCACAACCCAGGCATGTGCCCTGACTGGGAATCCAACCAGCAACCCTTTGAGGCCAGCACTCAATCCACTGAGCCACACCAGCCAGAGTATGACACATTCCTTTTTTTTTTTTTTTTAAGATTTTATTTCATTATTTTTAGAAAGAGGGGAAGGGAGAGAGGGAGAGAGACATCAATGTATGGTTGCTTTTCACATGCCTCCAGCCACAGACCTCACTGGAGACCTGGTTTGCAACATGGTTATGTGTCCTGGCTGGGGAATCGAACCTGTGACCTTTGGGTTCTCAGGCCGGTGCCTTATCCACTGTGCTATACCAGCCAGGGCTGAAACATTCCTATTTTTAATTAACATAAACTAAGCTCTCTAATCAAGAATTTTGAAGGAAAAACACACACCCACACACACAAGATAAGGGTTGGTTATACAGAATTTTAGAAAGTTGGAAATATAAAAAATAAGTTGGAGTGCTCGCTTCGGCAGCACATATACTAAAAATTGGAACGATACAGAGAAGATTAGCATGGCCCCTGCACAAGGATGACACGCAAATTCGTGAAGCGTTCCATATTTTTGGGAGGCAGAGGCAAGAAAGGGGAGCAGCTTAGACAAGAACCTAGTATAAAGGAACCATGGACATGGACAACAGGTGGGATTGACTCTGGAGGGAATGAGTGGGTGGGGAAGGGGACAGAGGGGAGCAAAAAGGGGATGAATGTAATACAACAATAAAATTTTAAAAAATAAAAATAAAAATAAAGAAAGAAAGAAAAATAATAAGTTAGAGAACATCAAATGATTATTTAATCAAGTAACTAATTCATTAATAAACTATAATAATCTTTGTCTCCACAGGGAGAACCATTGAATAACAGAACAAGTTAATAAACTGAATAAGAGATTTTTCAGAATATGAATAAAACCCCTGCTGCATCCAAAAGTCTTGCTGTATAGACAACTTTTGAAGGGTTTAGGCTGAATCAATCATAAGTATGAAAATTTAAAATCAGTGGTAAAAGAAGTCAATATTTAACCTTGCGTTGCAAGGGAAAGTGTAGAGGGAAAAAATTAATAATATTACATGATTCAGCTTTAAATAGTGTTTATGCAGTAATAAAATGTAAGCACTGACTACTGATTTATTCAAAAATTAGGTATTGAGAGAATGAAAAAATATGAAGGATCTTAGTGTGACAGAAGTGATTCAAACATGTTATTTAGCTAAGTGAAGGAATGTACCAATATAAATAGACAAACAAGTTGGAAGTGGTTGATCTCAGAGAGGAAAAATAATGTGGTAGATATTCCTCACGTAGTGATGCAGGAAATGCCAATTAAACAAGACATTATTCCACCAATCAGATTTCAACATTAAAAACTCAAAATGATTTAGTGCTGGTGAAAATGCATAAAAAACATATATGCCATAAACTACAGTTGAAGGTACAAATATAGTCACATTAGAAAGCACTGTGGCAATATTTTTTTAAAAACTGGAAACACACATACTCTAACACTTAATATAGTAATTATAGGAGGTCTTTCCTGAAAATATCGGCTGCATAAACTGTTTTAATTATATTGACATTGGCTTGGTACTTTGAATACAGACCACTTTTATGTATTTACCCCCCAAAAAAATCTGTAGGAAAATACATGAGAAGTGTTTATTACAATACTTTCTGTAAAAGAGGAAAAAGAAAAATAGTTTAAATACCTGTCAGTGGGGAACTAGATAAGTAGAACATAGCATGTCTGAATTATGAAATAACCTGTCAAGGGAATAAATTAAACCAATATGGAGAGAAGGCTTTCAAACTTTTTAAAAGTGATATACAGTAAAAAACATTTTACAGCATAACCTGCAATACACATGCACTCCTGAAAAATGGATCTATTTTCCATTCTATATTATTCTATTATAATTGAATTTTATTCTCTAATAAAAATACTGTTGATAGAACTCACCAAACTTATTTCTTAATAAAACTTGGAAAATGTATAAAGATCATCTAGGCCAACATATGCCCTAAGGTAGCCACTGGCTTCATATGACCACTGAGCACTTGAAATGTAGCAAATCTGACTAAGATGTGCGGTAAGTATAACATATTCACCAAATGTCAAAGACTTCATTTAAAAAGAGAATGTAAAATATATCAACAAGTTTATATTACTTGCTGAACTACTTTAGATCCATTGAGTTAAATAAAATGTTATGTATTATTTTCTCTATTTCTTTACACTGTTTGAATGTGACTACTAGAAACTGTTAAATGACATGTGGCTTGCATTATTATTCTATTGGACAACACTGGTCTGGATGATGAGGATATTGTTTCCTAGTTCCCTGAGCATTATGATTATAAATTTACTCAGACTGTAGTAGTCCCAACAGTATAAAACAGTTAGACTTTCAGTCTAGAAACATGAAACTAGAAAATGCTCTCCAAGTTTCATACCACTAGTTTGGTTTCCCAAAACAATTGCCTGCAAAGAATGAATGTGCTGGTTGTGTGACATGAATTTTATCTCCCTGACCAGCTCTGGTTTGATTGGAAGTCAATGAAATGCCTTCTTTTTGGTTGGTACTTTGTGACATTTGTTAGCATGAGTCAGCATCTCTGAATGAACTCTACCAACAGAGGTCAGGACTGTGATCTCAAACCTTAATATATGCAAGAATTATCTGAAGTGCTTCGTGAACCAGACTGCTGGGCCCCATCCCCAGGGTTTCTGGTTCAGCAGGCCTGCAAGTGGGACTGGAGAGTTGGCATTTCTATTGCCAGGTGATGCTGGGCTAGACAGCTCAAGTTAAAAACTATGGATCGAGATAAATGCTTTCTTTTAGGAGGGATATAAGTGTCCTTCCCCAGCCGGCAATGCCTCTGTCATATAGTATGTCTTATTTCAATTTTGTATCATTAATTTTCACTTGATCTTTGGTAAACCCCTTTCATTTCACCAGGACTCCGTTTCTTCACAAAACAAGGGAGTTCACTTATATATACAGTATTTTTTTCGCCTATTCTCAAATTTACTCTCCCCTTCCTCCTTAGAAGAAACCCACCTTTCACTGGGTACAATGCCAACACTACTAATAGACTATCTTTCCCAGTTTCTCTTGTCTGACCACAGACCTACTGAATCAGAGGCAGGCAGATTCATCAGGTGAGTGGCTTATCTTTCTGTGTTTCCGCCCATGAAGGCATGCACTAGAATGGTACAGAAAGATGGAAATCTGCCCCTGACAAAGTTGTAGAGACGATATCCCATCCCTGGAATGCTCATCTCCAGGTTTATCTTATATACGAGAGAAATGCATCTCTACCTAGATTAAAACATGACTGTTTTGTTTTCTCCCACAGGCAGCTAAAACTGGATGATTAATCCAAGGAGATATTCTATTAACTAGTTGGCCAACACTTTAAAGCACAGAATCCCCTATAAGAGTGTCCATTAAACCCAGGAACACTGGTACTAATTTACGTGTCCTTGATGATACTATATATATATGTTCACTTGTGTTTCCAGAGTTTCTGTATGTCCGTATTTTGTGTATCTTTTCCAAGACACCCTGACTTCATTACCATTATATTTACTCTTCTTTTCAAAATATTTCCATTACCCTCATGCCTTTTCCAAATCACCAGTAACTTTCCTCTGACATTCATCCATTAAATACTTTGAAGGACCAACTCTATTCAAAAGCCCAGGAAGATGTCAAGTTGGGATTTTCATAACAGGGGGAATTCAGAAGAATCTTTCATTAAGAGGAAGGAGAAATGTTACAGTTATTAGAAATAAAACCAAGTTATGTCAGTAAACTCAGGAGCAATTACATAAAGAGACACTACGTTTCAGAAAGAGATTGAAAGGACCAGAAAAAAGGTACTTTGTATGTTTCAATTAAAGAAAAGGAAGCCAAGATCAGTGGCATTTAACCTGGCTGAGCTAGGGTTTGGGGAAGGGCTAAAATTATGTACAGACTCGTATCAGTTGATCTACTTATGTAGATTGATCTTAAATATTGACATTATAATGATAAAAACATTTATGGCCATGAACTAAGAAGTAATTAGAACCAGACTTTCTGTTTAGGAAAAGGTTAATATACAGTCACCCCATAAATTATGAGACAAATACTTTGAGCTCTATGTAAAAGGATTAATTTGAAACTGTGCTCAGAAAAGCTATTTTGGATTCAGTGTTTAGCTGTCGCTTCTTCCATGGATTTTGCTATAAATTGGCATATGTAATAAATCATAAATTCATAAATCCAGGTGGCCCCACAACTGCTCTGGGCCAACTCACAGGCGACAATGAGAACAGAACAGGAAGTTGACAGAACCGTGTGTGAGGTTTCTAAATTCTTGAAATCCAAATGCAGTAGAAAAAGTCGTATGTTTTCAAGATGACTTTACCCATCCCCTTCCATTTAACCATGAGAAAACTAAGGCGTAGACAGCGGTGGTTTATCTAAAGTGATGCAGCTAGTGAGAGCCCAAACTAGCACTAGTATTGAGCTGAGCTTTTCCATCTTTACAAGGCAATTTCACTCCCATGGTCCCAGGGACTCCCACTGTCCCCAAGCTGCATTTATCCGCATTTGACAAAAAGGAAATACCCTCAAATTCATTCATGATTTTATCGGCCATCAAGAGCATTAATTTCTTCCGCAGATTCACTTATAGATGAGATGCTTGGCAGATACTTTGTGGATTAAAATAGCTTTTCTGCATAATCCACAGAAGGATCACTTAATAGTGTTTTTCCCTGGGAGATGCAAACCAAACCCTCTGTCAAAGTTGTGACTGAATCCCTTCCAATCTGGAATAGTCCCTCCCTAATTAAGTATTTAATATCCATTATTTGCTGCTTTTAGTGAAAAGGACTGGGATTCAAGCTGTTCCACTCGCTCTCATCTGCTCTCTGTGACAGAGACATATGCTGATGAAGGTCTAATACAGTTTTGCTAAAGGCTAAACTCAACACATCTGGTAAAAGCCTCAGAAGGTCCCCAAACTCAAAATTTGCTATTTTTCATCAGCCTGCCATGAAATCAGGCAAGGATTGGTAAAACACTCAAGCATCAATCTCTGGGGTGGGGGGTAGAATTGTGAGAAATACTTGATCGAGAAAACAATTGCAAAGCTACTAACATGAAAAACTGTAATGATTTAGATTTTTAAAAAGATGAATACTTCTATGTATCTTAAGGAGATTCTCCAATTTGGCTTTAATAACATACCAAACGCTGCAGAAGTTGTTTGTGGCGTGGAAAAAAATAAGGTATTCTCTTTAAGTGACCTTTTAAAAACCTGGTTAACCGTGGCTAAGCGGGTCAGCACCTCACCCTGTGCACCAAGAGGTTGCAGTTCCAGTTCCCCATCAGGGCACATGCTTAGGTTGCAGGTTCAATCCCCAATGAGGGTGTATGCAAAAGGCAACCGATCAATTTTTCTCTCACATTGATGTATTGAGGTTTCTCTCCCTCTCTCCCCTGCTCTTTCTCCCTCTCTCCAGAATCAAGAAGCATATCCTTGAGTGAAGATTTTTTAATCTGTTAAAAATAATTAAATGAGACTTTAAAATACTAGGTTAGCAGACAGCTGGAAGACCCTGTTATTTTCCTTAAGCGTAAATAGCCAGACAGGTCTGACTAAGAAGGCTGAGAGGCTGCAGAATTTACAGTTGAAGGAGAAATGTAAGGGACATTTATAACTGTTGACTGTGGAATAACTTGAAATGATATAGCATCAGAATAAACAACAAAATATCTGAGTAAACATTTCTTCCACAGGAAAAGTGGCATTATTTGTGAGGTATATACACATCCACCTAATACTACACACTCAATCATCAAAGAACATTCCCAATATAAAACAGTTATTTGTCAAGCCTTAACATATTTTTCATTTTTGCAGAAATTATTTCTTGAAGTTTCAGGTACTTAAATCAGCATTTCCTGAAATGTGTTCCATAGTTTAACCTTTGTGGCATGATGCTGTGAAGTGTCCCACAAAAAAATTAAAGTACAATGTTTCTCTTGCCTAATAGCCTTAGGCAATAGTACATTGATCAAACTTACACTTCTTAACTTCAGGATTCTACAACATCCTAATTTGGACACATATATGTGTCCAAGGGAGAAACATAACAAGCAGAATCTTCCAAGATTATTTGACTACATGGTCTGTTTTCTGCACCCTGCTACTCGAGCCTAGTGTGTTGCTATCACTTTGGCCAGAGGTGAATCTGGACTCTGTCATTGACTTCTAAGGTGCCTATCTTAGTGAGTAGATTTAGCATCTAAACAGAAACTTGAAATAACAAGAATTGCTTAGCTTTCTCTCTATATTAATTACTGGACATGTAAAAACACCAGCAGAAAAGGTCACTTGGCCATTTTCTCTAGGAGCATGAATGTGAGGGCCGATGCGAAGGTAGATGAAGAAAGAGAGAGCCAAACACAGGAGCCAGTAAAGCCAGGCGTACAGGTGTGACTTCATGGAGTGGTTTATTCTTGCACTATTATTTATTAAGTATTGTACTATTTTCCATACAAACAACTGTAAACATATTTTAAACTTATTTTTACCTTACAGTAGCTGTAATGTTGGCAGAGTAATAACTCATTTATCATATGGTAGAGCCAGCCAGGAAACTAAGATCTGTGTGCTGGCTGACTAGATGGGGCACTAGAATCTCAGAGGGGTCTCGTTGCAAATAATGCACGAGAAGGGTCAAAAATGATATATAAAAATTTTCAATCTGTATTTCTTTTTTGTTTTTCTGACGCTGCCGCATTTGCTAGAGTCCTCAACATACTCATACACCTATTAGAATGTGTTGTAGAAAGACAGTTGTGGGTGGCTCAAATAAAATTCAGCATCTTGAGAAGGGATTTCCCAAATATTTGCCTTCCCTTTCACCATGTTAACAGTTCAGGCCATGGAATTCTCCCATAGTATAAATGCAAGTTTCCTCCCCATGACCATAGTCTCTAATGCCTGTGGCAAAGAGAAGTTGATGCCTCTTGTTCTCCTGTTGCCACTGATATGAGAGTGGTCAGGCAATAAAAGGCTTGAGGTATAGGTTTCTTGAGACCTTCTCATTTCCATGGCCCATAGTCAGGCTACATGGAATTGCAGCACCCTGTCCCATGGCATATGCAAGAAATACCATTAGGGCATGGGGCTCAAAGACAACCATAGAAAGGAACTTAGAAATCTGAATCTAATGAAAAACAAGGCACATCTGGGAGCTATCAGCCAGTGCCCACCAAAGGTCCAGCAGAAGGCCATGGAATAACCTCACCAAAATTATAAGTCCTCACAGAGCTGGGTGCCACCTTAGAAATAAAGCCAGCAAAGGGAAATGTGGACCAGGCACCGGTGCAATTTTATCTAAGAAAGACTATACACTATCCATCACATGACTAAACTAAAATACAAACTAAATAGGATGAAAATTTATTTTTCCCCAGATAATTACCAAGTGGCAACTTGATAATGAACATGAAACATAAGATTTATTATAGACTAAATAAAGACATCCCAGTTTTCCTGCACATATGAGTTGTAATAGAAGCTGAAGCTACAATTCCACGTTTATCCTTCAGAGAATCAGAGTGTAAAGCGTATGTCATCATTAAGAAGGTGACACTTATTATACTATGTGGGGTGGGGGAAATAATGAGCCCTGCCACCTCCCATTAGAGATCAGCATCCATTTTTACCTGCGAGAACACATTCATCATCTACAGAAATGGTATATGTGGTTTAATCAGGGCTCATTGTCCATAGTATTACTGCCTGCTAAGGGAACGTTGCAATGCAAGGTTTGATCTCAGAACCACCAAAGAAGGGAAACTCAGTTCCGCTCCCTATTACATGAAATGACCGCAAAATAGCCCCACATCAGCCCAGTTGTGTCATGAATCTGACCAAATCCAGATGTCTGAAATCTCCCTCAACTCTGACAGTTAAATAAATATGACAGATGGAGAAAGGAATGCAATTTCATCCAGGTGCCTCAGCATCTAGTTCTCTTAAAAATCTACTTCTTGATGCTCGACAATTTGTACTATATTGTGATGTTTCTCCTCAGGGAAAAAAAAAATGAAGTTAATTTTTTTTAATCTGTCAAGGGTTGTGAGAATGCTAAAATAAGGGGTACAAAAGACATTCCCGATGCCTGTTTCCAAAAGGAAAATGTAACTTCTCCTCCAACAGGCCTCAGCAGCCTGGCTCAGTTCCTACTGGACAGTGAATCAACAGTCTGGAACTCTTAGTAAAGAAAATAAGTGATCTATTCTGTTTGGATACTAGCCCTGAATGGGAGGGGTAAGGGTCAGTCCATCATGGGAAGAGCTATTTTCTTGGAAAAGACATGTGGAAATTCTAAAATAATGTTGGTTCCTGTAATAACCACAAGCAATTTTGATAATCCAGTTGTTCATCAGAAAACCCTTCTGCTAGAAAACCTAGCAGAGAATAAATTGAGATCTTCAGCTCGCACACTCCAAAACTGGAAGTGCCAGATTCTGCAAGGAAATATGGCATGGGCTGGAATTACACCGAAGCAAACGTGATGCTGATACCTTGTGTAAAGGTTACGGCAAACTTCACCCTGGAGTTGCTTATCTACGGCAGATGGCTGCCTGATGAAGGCCTACATCTCCTCACCACACTTTCAGGAAGCTGCAGCCCCACAGGAAAGTGTGACCAATGGGATATGAGTGGAAATTATTTGTTCAACTGCCAAGATACATTCTTAAAGTGAACAAGCAAGCCCTCCTTCTCCCTTTCCATCTTCCTGCTGGCAGGATTCCAGGTAATACAGTAAATTAATTGCTGCAAATAAATAAAGGCAAAACCCTATGGATGAGGACACAATAAAAGAAACTTAGGTCCCCGGCACCATGAAAAGACAAAAGTACACCTTAAATGGTTTATAACATAATTGTTGTGCGAAAGAAGAATAAACCTCTCCTTATGTCAATATTATTTTGGGTATTTGTTAGTGTTCAGAGTGACTTCTGACTGATAGAGGGGTGATAGCTTATCTGGGCTGCCCAAGTTAATTCATTCAATGAGTATTTACTGATTCTGTTCTCCGTTCAAGGCCCTAGAGATAAAAAGTTTATAGCTTTACAGAACCACAAGAAACTCTAGCCATCCTTGGAGCCCTGTCCCCAGATCTGTGCTCACGGTATACAAAGAGAATATAGAAAGCCATCAATTCCACATGTAGACCTAAGCAATGAAATTTTGGATAAAGGATATTGATCAGTCTCATAAGCCTCTAAGTCAATTACTTTTCCCAATAATATCTTATATGAAGAGGCTTTTTTAAAAGATAGAAACAAAACAAAAACTCAAGTATTAGCCCTGAAACACACATACATACATATACACATGTATATATGTATAACATATACATATATTACACATATTACATATGTACAAATGTACATATATGTGGGTATATCTCACATATAACTATAAGTCAGCCCTCCACAGATTCAATCAACCATGGATAGAAAACATTCTAAGAAAAATTACATTGTTACTGATGTATAACTACTTAGTTAGACCTCTGATGATGGTGTCTGTACAGAACAGACCTTATTTTTTCTTTTCTCTTTTTACTGTAAATAATACAGTATAACAACTACTTACATATCACTTTCATTGCATTAGGTTATGTAAGTAATCTAGAAATCCTTTAAAGAATACTGGGGACGGAGGTAAATTTTATATGGGGGATTTGAGCATGTTTAGATTTTAGTATGGGGAAGGGGCAGTTCCTGGAAGCAATCGAGTCAGGATACAGAGGAATGACTGTATATAACCACACGCTATATTCACATACATTGTCCACAATTATGTTTGTGTATATACGTACATACACACCCCACATATGTACATGTAATACACACATATAAACATAGGCAACATTTATAAATACAAGCCCTCCTTAACTGATTGAGTGAATGAATGAGTAAAGAATTATTTGGAGGATCATGCCAGAAAAGGAGAAAAGGCTACTGAACACAGATTCTCTTTACTGAGTAGTGATTAGAAATAAACTGGTGTACAGCTAGAAATTAGGAACCATTGGACATACCATGTAGTAGCCATTTAACAAAATACTCTTAATCCACCTTAAGCCTTTCTAAGGCAATAATAGGTCAAGCTCTTCAAACAAAAATGTGTGTTTATTTATGGAAAGTACCTCCATTATGGAGAAAGAGTTTCTTGATCTGTCCAAGTTAATAAAACGTGTCAAAGGCCAAAGTCATGTTTTATTCAGGCTCAATTGCAAGTGAGCAATTACCCTGAAGTCCAC
Organism: Noctilio leporinus; assembly: GCA_004026585.1. Lineage (NCBI taxonomy): Eukaryota > Metazoa > Chordata > Mammalia > Chiroptera > Noctilionidae > Noctilio > Noctilio leporinus. The sequence goes on along the minus strand of PVIW01003144.1, from coordinate 84,037 downwards.
CCATGCTGCTAGAATGCTTAACCTTCCTGAGTGCTGATTGACCAAAGCTCACTCTGTAAATATAATTGGTAATGAAGTCCTAAGGGGTCCAGAGGAAATCATAGGCAATGGATGACCAAACCAAGCTCTCTTAGAGCTCAACACTCAAGCCTTCAGCACTTGCTGCCAATATAAATACTTGAGAGCCATTTGGGCAAGTGCATTCAAGCGGCCATGCAGACACCAGCAGCCCAGTCAATGATGGCCTCAGCCACTCTCATGAGCAGTGGCCTTGAAGACATTTACCTTCAACATCAATGATCAAGGAATATGAACCTTTTTCTCCAAGAAAGACATTCTTTATATTTCATACCAAATATTTCTAAAAGTAGAAAGTAGTATGCCTATCACTCTCCTCTGTGGGTAATGTTCATATGGCTAATATTGTGCTTTGAATTTGTAGTTTGATATATAGTAGAGGGGGAGCCTAGTTTTATAAAATAAATTCCTTTCCAACTCTAAAAGGATTTCTCCACAATCATTTCTAAATCCCACTAAAAATGCCATCCCATGGAAAGTTGATACAGCCTTACCTAAATTTTTGCCCTCCTTTTTTCTGTCTGCCTTTTCACAAGGTAAGTTATTAGGAGGTCTTAGAAAAAAATTCAAAGCCAACAGTTATAAGGATTTAAAATAACAGTAGTAATTTATAAATGAAAAGAGGTGAGTTCACACAGAAGTAACTGAGAACATGGAGGAAATTTTATACATCCAAAAGCCTTAATATTATCAGATTTCATACCATTACAATTCAAATAATAACTAAATTCAATTCTTAGTCTAACTAGTTTTAAATTTGTGGAATTTTTATGTACAATTGCACAGGATCCAAAATAATGAATATATTGAACTCTGCCCATTACCTCTTGACCATAGGCCATCTAAAGAAAATGCTTTTAAAAATAGTCCAGGATAGATGAGAGTCCAGGCACATCTACCATTTTTCATGTTTTCTAGGTGATTGAAAATTTCCACCTATTCTGCCTGGAGTCATTTAGGGCAGAGAACTCAATTTTCTGAAAGAGGTAGGTTGCAGATGCCAAGGCACAGTGTTCTAGAGGAGGATTTTTAAGCTTCCAGACTGAATTTGGCATATTTGTGGTTTTCTGGGTTTCTGCTATATCCATAGCCATTATTTTTCTAGAAGCAAAACAAACATCAAGTTTCTGCATTAGTCTCCAAATGCATATCTATTCCCACGCAGTACATTATTAAATGGAAATGAGCCTAATTATTCACCTGTTAGTAGGTGGGAAATCAGGGAAAGCGAAAATGAAAAGAATTGCATTTCCCTTTCAACAGTTTGGTGCAGAATCTTTATACTATAGTCCTATGAATAGCAATTTGGCCTCGTATGTCTGTGTGATAGAATAATAATTTTAGATAATAACCAAGGTTTCTTCTCACCCACAATTTCTTGCTCCCAGGCTGACACCTCCTATTTCCTGCCCATCACCCGCCCCACTGCACCTTACAATCAGAGGAATCCATTCTCCCAAGAGAGAGCTATTTCAGTAGAGAGACAAAGTAAGAAAATCCAACAGTCCCTGCTATGCTAAGAAGGTATTTAGGCCTATAGGAAATTAGACACATTCAGAAAAAAGAACAAGTTACATTTTCTTACACATGCAACCTTGGGACCATGTGATATTTGCATTTATTACACCACTAATAATAGAATCATTTTACTCCCCAATAACAATAATGTATATTATTTTACATGTTGGAACCACATATGTGTTGGTAGAACTCAGGTATGTAAGAGCAGACTTACTCTTTAGTTCCCTAAGACACTGGGACCAGTTTCCCTGAATCCTGACCCACCTTCCTAGAGGTTCTGTGCATAGAGGCCACAGGGTGAGGCAGCAGTCTGGAGAATCAGGTGTACAAAGGTTGTGTCCTTCACCCTTCCAGGCTAGTATATCCGTATCCCTTTTGTCAAGGTTAAAAGGGAAATCGCACTTATACAGTACATTAGGAATAGGGAACTTTCCAGAGTGTCTGAGATCCTACATAGAAATGATGTTCACCTAAGATGAAAAGGACTTGAAATTTCACTTAGACCACTAACCTTAACAAAATAATTTCATGCAATCTGTTTCTCCAGATTTTGTTTTCTTGTTTCTGTTTGTTTTAATTTATCTGGCTAACTAAGGATTCTTATGAAGAGTGCAATGAAGCAATATGGTAACTCTCCTAACATTTTCAAACACATTGAGTTAACTGAATCGGAAACTCAAAAATCTTTTTTGTTAATTTTAAAAATGGCAATGCCCAGCCAGGGCACATAACCAGGTTGCAAGCCAGCTCTCCAGCCAGGTCCCCAGCTAGAGGCAGGTGAAAGGCTACCATATATTGATTAAAAAAAAAAAAAAAAATGGCAATGCATGGCCTCATGTTTAACACCTTGAGCATTTATTTCCCAATATTACCTTGCCTCGTTTGGTTTTGAATGTCAAATATCAGGGAATTAAGATGAAGGCATTAAACCTGCTGAAATCAACAAAAACAAGTTAACATTTTTTACAAGATTTTATTATTTTTAGAGGAAGACAGAGAAGGGGAGAAACATCAATGTATGGCTGCCTTTCACCTACCTCCAACTATGGACCTGGCTGGAGACCAGACTTGCAACCTAGTTGTGTGCCCTAACTGGGAGTCAAACCAGTGACCTGTGGGTTTGCAGGCTGAGCCAGCCACCAGCCAGGACTATAAGTTGACTTCTGAGGCGATGGTTCTTTGCATGGAAGTGGCCATGGCATCTTAGTGTTTGGTCAGTCTTCAAATACTACTCTGAAATGCCTAAGGGCTTCTACCAACAAAATTTCTTCTTACAAAAATGCTGCCTTCCTAGTCATGCAGATGAGCAGTAGCCCAAAGTCTGAGGTCAAAAAAAAAAAAAAAGATTCAGGTGAAATTGTTAACTTTCCAAAAGCAGAATCCTCTCTCTCTTAGCAATGTTCTATTTCTTGAAATATAGATGGATACATGACTGAGCCTTCTTTGAGATAACACATTGAGCTTTTAATTTCTGATGTACACACATATTTGCATGTGTGTTTAATTCAGTTAAACTTTAAAAAAATCAACTGCACAAACTAGAAAAATCAAAATTCTCTCCTGGAAATGAGGTATCAACTCTTTGGACTTTGAAAACTGGTAAGGGTGTAGCTAAATAAAATTGTAAAGACCATCCTGATATTTAAAAAGCCATTTCCACATTCATACTATCAGTTCTGTGAGAGACTGAGTATTGTACTACCATTTTAAAGCAGAAACTAAATTTTAAAGCAGATGAATGACTTTTTCAGGGTGGTTAATTTAATAAGCTTCAGAACTCAGTTTCAGTCCCAGCATTTTTCTGGCTCTGCATATACCAGTCTTCATTCCACAATTTCACAGTGAGCTCTGCTGCAGAACCCATATTAAAACTAATCCTGATTTTAAGCCAAAAGGCAAAAATTATACTATTATCCCAAAAGAGGCCAAAACACTATTTCGATAAAATGCAACATCTACTTTATAGTACTTAAAAATTTTTATTGTCAAACCTCCAACATGATAAATAATACTAATCTCAAAGCAACATTTTGACATTTTAATAGAAGCTTGACCATTAAAGGTGAAAACAAACTGACAATGTCTACCACCGCTGTGATTCAACATTGTCCTTACAATATTATTGACAATATTCCCTGTGCTGTACTTTATATCCCCATGTATGGTGCCAGGTAGGAAAATAACCTGGACACTGGAAATATCCATGGGAACACTTTGCAATGATATTATTAACACTATGCTATGCTATACATCTGAAACTAATAGAAAATAATACTGAATAGAAGCTGTAATTTACAAACAAAATTATCCCTGGCTGGTATGGCTCAGTAGATTGAGCACCAGCCTGCAAACCAAAGGGTCATCAGTTCAATTTCAGTCAGGGCACATGCCTGGGTTGTGGGCCAGGTTCCCGGTTGGGAGCACACAAGAATAACCATACATTGATGTTCCTTTCCCTCTCTTTCTCCCTCTCTTCCCCTCTCTCTATATTTTTTTAAAGTTCTGTAATGTTGCAATATTAATATATAAATTTTTTAAATTTAAATTAAAATAAATAAAAAATTTTAAATAACCTTTTCCTGTAAGTTAATACAATAGAGAGTGAAAATACTGAAAAGAGACACAGTTACATTTCATTTTGACATGATTAACTAACTACCTGAAAAATCCTGGAGAGTCTGGAAGAAAACATTTAGAACCAATAACTAATCAGAGTGTTTCATAAAATGTATAAAACAAAGTATTATACAAGTTCTATGCAAGTTATAAAACTTCACTGAGTACTAAATGAAGATGACTTGAATAAATGCAGAAATATATCAAGTTTCTGGCGAATAGTATGCCAAAAGTGTTCACTATAGCGCTATTATAATAATAATTAAAAACAACTAAATATTGGACAATAGGGAATAGGTAAAGCAAAGTATGGTATAGTCATACAGTAGAATAAACAACCACAAAAACATATTTAGAAAATGTGTGGCTGGAAAAATGTTCAAGGAGGACAGTAAATATTTTTAAAAGTAAGTCACAAAACAATTCTTTGTTTAAAAAAAAGCATTTTTGTATATACATACGTACAAACATGTACTCAAAGTTAAACCGGGAGGCTGTACTTCAAACCATGTGGGATTATGGACCATTTTCATTTTCTACCTTTAGTTTATCTGCATTTGTGTATGTGTATACCTGCATTTCCTTCATTTTATACAACATGTATTATAACTGCCAGTATGAATTTCACATAGTTGCTTTCCTCTAAAAGGAAAGTCAAGTGGAAAATAAAGCCTTAATAACATAAATCAGACTATTGGAATTCTCTTATATTTATATGACCATGGGCAGCTATAGTCAAAAGTTACTTTTATGGTGAAGTTTCAACCCAAAATTTCAAAGCACAATAATAAACTATAAAGTCTTACTACACATGTGTACAGTGTTTTATTGTCCCAAAGGTAATTTTCAAATTTGCTGAACTACTTCATCATCACTCCATTCCTTTGAGATAAGAAATTATCCCCATTTGTGGATAAAGGCTATGAGGCACAGAAAGTTCTAAATAATTAAACACATGGGTAGTTAATGATATTATTACCAGTATCAGTGGAACTAGAATTCAAAGTTCTTAATTCCAATGACCTTCAAATGGAATTTCACTTCAATTCAGGTAATTCTCCCAAGAGTCGGGTCCTGTATTTTGGAAATTGTGTATAAATGTGTTTAAACCACCATGCAAGTTTAAAACAAATTCTAGGAATATTTTCAATTTTTGAGAGACCAGAGAGATAGGGTTAACTTGAGGTCTCATTCTAATACATAAAAGTTGAAATGCTGATTGTTGACATCAACCACTCATAAAAGATGGATTATGTTCCTTAAAACCATTCACCAAGAGTATCTGATTCCTGAATCAGTGCATCACATGCAATCTAAAAATAATAATTGGTCTGGGTCATAGGCAATCCATAGGAAAGGATTTTCTCCCTTTAATAAACCCACCATTCTGACTTAGAGAGTTAACCTTCCTTTACAAAAAATAAAAAAAAGGATTCATCTTAGAAGTGATTCATTTTATACATACATATGTACCAAGATAGTTGAAACACAAACAATATGCTTTCAATGAACATACCCTGGCATGATATGATTCATGTTTTTCTTTTCTTTGTATGTAACATTGACTTTAGATTACAATAAGTAAGCAAAATATGATTTCCAAATGTACCTCATGATACATTTAACCACCCTGCAAATCTTTACATGCATTATGGCTTGCAATAAACACTGACATTTATAATCTAAAATTCTCATTTGTGCAAAGGTAGTAAAATTTTAATATGATATGTGTATGAGAAGGGAAGGGGGAGTATCAAATACATAATTTGCTTGGCTATTAAACTACAGAAACAGGACATCACTTTTATTTTCATATTTCTTGAGTAACAGATTTTGCAGTGAAGTCACCAACTGATGGGAGGATTTTAGGCTGATCCAATACATCCAATTTGCTGAGTGAAAAAACAGAGTTCTGTGGGTGATTTCAATTTTCTACTCCCTCAATATTCAAAAATATTCCAGTGGAATATCCAAAATAAACACCTGTTTTCCCTCCACCAGACCAGGTCATCCCCCTATGAGCTATTTTAACAGACTCAACAGCAACCTCCATTACTACTCATCTTGCTAAAAAATGGAGACCATGCAAGAAGAAGCTCCCTTCATATTTTTCTTTTTCCTGCACATCAGTTAAGAAATAGCATATTTTTTTTAAGACAATTTTTCCAAATGAATGACAGGCATGGACATGTATGAAGGAAAGTAAAGAACAAGGGAGTATTGGAGGTAAAATTGAGCAGTTTGATGGAAAGTCAATTTTCTGTCCAGTATATATTGTCTTGGTTCCAAAGAGCTCACAAATATGCAATGGGATAATGTCAAATGTCACTGGCTTGTGCATATGCTGTTCATTTAAGCATTTGATTGCTGGCATTTTTCTCTGTGGGTGTTGCTGGTTCCACCTGGACTAAGTTTATTGTTTCACACTGAAATAAATCTGCACCTCAGGTACAGATGAATCTCACTAGAATATTCCCTGTGGGCATATAACTTTAGGTTGCCTTACAACAAGATATTTGAGTTTCTTCTAAAACCATCCTCCAAGGATAGATTGTAAGACAGACTCTGCCTACTAGTAAATTTTAGACCACAAACATAAAGAATGAAGCTCCAAAATTTAAAAACTACATCAATTGGACGATTATTCACCAAATAGTTCCTTTCTTTCTCATGCCATGAACAGAGTGTATGTTTCCAACCCAGTGATTCTGAGCTGGGCCATGTGACTTTCTTTGATTAATGGAATACATGTTAGAGACATAATAACAACAAAGGCTTGATAAATATTTAATCATGCTTTTGCCATGGGCCTGAAAGTTTGTATGCTTTTTACCATCACCCTGCCAAATCAATATTTTTAAATCTTAACCCCTGAAGTCGATGGTATTAGGGGATGAGACCTTTGGCGGGGCTGCTTAACTCGTGAGGGTAGAACTCTCATGAATAGAATTCCTTATAAAAGAGAATCGGGAGATTCCTAGTCTCTGTTGCCAAGTGACAATGCAATGAAGCCTGCAACCTCAACCTGACCATGGTGGCACCTTGAGTTCAGACATTCAACCTCCGGAACTAGGTGCCATACATTTCTGCTGTTTGCAAGCCACCCAGTCTGTGCTATTTTGTTACAGCATCACAAATGTACACCACGGAATGTGCATTCTTGGGTTGTCCACTATTCCAAAGAGTAGAAGACACCCATCAAACTGACTTGAACTCAACCTTTGATTTGGAGTCAAACTAACCTGAGCCCAAATTAGATCAGCTAACCTACAGCCAATGCACATGTGTGTAAGTAAGAATAAAAGCTTGGTTGAAAGCCACTGCATTAGGGCTACTTTGTTACCAAGCATTACTATGGTCACAGTTGACTGATATACACCTAGGAACCAACACATTGATAAAGTAGTAATTTTAACATATAAGTAAGTCCTTATACTGATCTATAGCAGTTATAATGTAAAATAAACTTGATAACCACAATGTGTGCACATAACTAAAAATGTGATATATGCCAAGCAAAAAAATTATCAAGATACTATTGTGTCAAAGGGGAAATGACTGCATGTGTTGAGATACACCTGGGTAGCGGTCCTCTCCCTAAATACAGGGGTGGGTAAAAAGTAGGTTTATAGTTATGAGTACCCAACACAGTTTACGCTCATGTTACTATCATCATAACCTGTGGGTCTTTTCCATATGAACAACTATAAACCTCCTTTTGACCACACCTGTAGGTGGAGTTAATATTTTCCCAGTCCAGTTATAAACAGGAAATCCAATATATTGATGAAGGACAAGGCAGGCAGCTTAATTTTGAATGAGTCTTCTGATGTGGTCTTATACTGATACTTAGAAAACTAGTGAGGGAGATAGTTTCTACATTGAGTTAGCAACAATAGCAACAAAAAAAGCTAAAATTAAATAAATATAAATTAAAACTGCTATTAAGAATCAGATTAAAAGTATTAGATATTTTTAGATATATCTAGCATAATATAAACAGACCCAAATAAAAAATAGATGAATAAAACATTTCTTTATGGAAATAAAGTGAAATGTATAAAGAAAAAGTTAATTTTTTAATATTTATTTATTTTAAATATTTTATTTATTATTTTCAGAGAGAGGGGAAGGGAGAGAGGGAGAGAGACATCAGTGTAAGGTTGTCTTTCACCTGCCTCTAGCTACAGACCTGGCTGGAGACCTGGCTTGCAACCTGGTTATGTGCCCTGGCTGGGAAAGAAAAAAGTTAATTAAAAAAAAATTTAATTACTACTATAGCACCTTGGTTAGAATAGCAATTTCATATAAACTACCAAAAAAATGGGAATATTACTTTAGTATTGTGTGGAACGTTCTTTAGTTTTAAAAGCCATGAGTGAAATATTCTGCAGTCTTGATTTTTTCCCAAAATAATAAACCTTACTTTTTTATTTCCTGAATAAGAACGCTATTAAAGTTTTATATTTTGAGGCTAATTTGTAAATCTGAAATGGAAGCTGTTGACAGAACTACAGGGCACCTTCAAGCACACTCTATTTTAAGAACCCCAGCAAAAGGGAACTTAGTCTTAACAAAACAAACTGTGAAATCAGAGATGAATTAAATATGGATTTTTGAGGGGGAGCCAGCAGGAGAGAATAAGTAATAGTGTTTTAAGTAAATTGTTGCCACACAATCAGCATGACTGCACCCTGAAGAAAAGATTGTGCATCGATGTGTTGCTGATGCTTCAGGGAATTTGTCCAATTGGGAAATAATTTATCAAAGAATTTAGTTCTTGCTTTCAAGTTCTCCTCATGCATCATTTCATGGGCAGTAAAATTTTATTATTGAGGCATCTCTAGGAGTCCTAGAACCTAATCATGAATAGAAACTTCCTCTTAACAGTACAACTTTTGATCCCATTACTTTTTTATTAGATACATGCATATATTAACATGACTAAAGAAAAAGAAGATAATTTTCTCTTTATTCTCTTTTTCTCTTGTGACACAGAAGGGTAGACTTTAGGTTTAAGGCCTGGAAAACAACTCCCATAATTGAATAAATCTAAAGTTTTTCATGAAAATTAAGACTTGCAAAATGTTTTTAATTTTTTCTACTAATCATTAAAAACAGGTAAAAAATAAGAAACTGCAAAATGAGTTTTTCATATATTTTCATGCAATTTCCAAACAGTGAAAATGTTAACCCCCATTCCCCAAAACTGAGTTGGGTAAAACAGTTCAGTACACCCTAAAAAGGGTTGCTCCTTTCACTTTTAATCGGTAAGATTACTTAATAAACATTTGTTCTGTTAACAGGATGAGTCATTTCTGTATTGCCTAAAGATAAAGGTGAATTTTCTGAAGACTCAAGATAATAATTTCTTTCTATATTTCTCCTGCTAGTGGAATTTCTTATAAATATATGCACACAACATTTTCTGAAGATCACTGACAACTTCAAATGCCTGAAGCTGGGTTCCACTTTGGGAACAGATTCTTGGGCAATGGCTAAAACACAAGAACCATGTGTCAGTACAAGGCAAATTCATGTGCTATTTGCAAAAGCAAAACTGTCTTATCAAAATCTATACTATCTCCTCTTTCCCAAGTCCTGCTACCAATGTCTCTCCAATAGATGGACTTGATGCAAAAAATAAATAAATAAAATTAGATTAAATGTTCCAGACACTGTTAGGAAGCTTTTATTTATAATCAGTGCCCAGGAGTCCAGCAAAATACCCAATAAATATGTTCACTGTCCATTAGATGATCCGTGTGAAACTTTTGAAGCATACTTTTTCTATTAGGCTGGTAGTAAACACAACAAAGAAACTTTTGCCCTTTCAGAAATATGTACAAAGGAGTCATGCTTAAAGTTAACAACCTTATACTTTAAATAAATAGCCAAACTATCTAAGACTGGGTTTAGGAATATCTGTATGCTTGTATGCAACAACCAATAAAGATTGTGCAGAGAAGACGATCATCTTCTGGGATGCCCATATTATAAATGATTTTTATACACAAATGTGCAGAGGCCAGCCCAATTTGGTAGGACCTAAAGCATATACATATAACTTGGGGGGTATCCTTTTTTGAGAATAGTTCTAAATTATAAATACATAATTAGATATAAAAGTAAATATTTAGAATGATAAAAGCTACAATTTAAAAATTGAAAAAGCTAGTAATTACCACTAATATCACCAGTCTGAAAAAATATCCTAAGAATTTTATTACTTAACTTTCATACAAACTCATACTTCTTTCTACAATTTTTGACTGCATAGTCTTCAGACATGTTTTCATACAATAATTTAGACATATAACTTTAATAGAAAGATTTGATTTTTCCTCTAGCATGATCAATTAAAATTTGCTTATTATTCATAGTGTGGAAAATGCTTCTTTCAATTTTGCAATTGTTATGATGGATATTGTCAGCGTAGTGGGTCAAATTGTGTCACCTAAAAATCAGTTGTCCATATCTTAACTGTGGTACTTATACAAGTGACCTTATCTGAGAATGTAGTTAAGGACTTTGAGATGAGATCATTTTGGATTTAGGGCCGCCTCTAAATCCAATGACTAGGGTCCTAAGAGAGACAAAGGGGAAGTCATATGAAGATGGGGGAAGAGATTGGAGTGCGCCCCTACAAGCCAGAGAACGCTGAGGATGACCAGATCCACTAGCAGCAAGGAGAGAGCCCCCAGAAGAGACCAACCTTGCCATCACCTTAATTTCAGATGTCTGGCTTCCAGAACTGTGAGAAAAATAATTTGTTTAAAACCACCAAGTTTGTGATAACTTGTTATGGCAGCTCTAAGAAGCATGCATCTGTGTGCCTCTAATCAAGTCCCTGTATGTCCTGGACAGGCTTCTATTCCCAGAGCTATTCTCACACATTTGGTGTCATATTTATAACAACACAATTCATAGTCTGCTCCCCTGGCTAAACTGTAAGCTCCTTGTGGACAGGGCCTTCACATTCATCTTTGTATTCCCTTATATATTCATGAGAAGCCTTGAAGCTCTATCTGTTCATGGAAGGAAAAGAAATTACAACATAAGGAAGATAAGACACATAAAGAAATCATTCAAAATTAAGCAAATATTTATTGACTATCTACTATGTGCCAGGGGCTATTCTGGCAACTGAGGAAACAATAATTTTTTAAATCAGTATTAAACTTATTAGAGCTATAGATAAATATAGATACACCAGGGTCAAAAGTGAGGGAGGTAGCTTGCAATTTTAAATCATGTTTATCAGGATGGACTTGATAAAAATAAGTAACACTTGAGAAAAATACTTAAGGGAACAAAGGAATTAGATTCAATGGACATATATAAAAGAGTGACAGGCATAAGAAATAGCTAGGTCTAAGGCCTCAAGATGAGAACTCAAGTAATATTTAGAGGTTTTCCTTGGCCAGGGGGCTCAGTTGGTTGGACAAAAGGTTATGGGTTCGATCCCTAGTCAGAGTGCATACTAGAGGCAACTAATCAATGTTTCTCTCTCACATTTATCTCTCTCCTCCCACCCCTAAAGCCAATAAACATTTCATCAGGTGAGGATTAATAAAAAAAAAAAGATTTTGAGGTGCAACAAAGAGGCCTAACATTGCTGGAGCTAACTAAATAACTATGAACGTTAAAAAAAGAACAGGGTGTAGAGCACTCCTTAACTATTTTAAAGACCTGACTTTAATTTTTTTAAGATTTTATTCATTATTTTCAGAGAGAAGGGCAGAGAGGGGGGAAGAAAGAGAGAGAAGCATGAATGTATGGTTACCTTTTACCTGCCTCCAGCTAAGGACCTGGTTGGAGACCAGGCTTACAACCTGGTAATGTGCCCTGAGTGGGGAATTGAACCAGCGACCTTTGGGCTGGTGCCAATCCACTGAGCCACATCAGCCAGGGCTTCACTTTACTTTTTGAGAGAATTGAGGAACCTGTAAGAATTTTATCAGACTCACTTTGACTCAAAAATATATGTGCAGATTCAAATGAGGAAGCAAGAAAAGCAAATAAATGGTAGTAGCAGTGACTTGGATTGAAATGGTAGCAATAAAGGTGATGTGAATTAGTCAGAATCTGGATATATAAATATCCTTGAAGGCAGAGGCAATGTAATTTCTGAGGAAAATTTAGAAGGAAAATATAGATGAGTCAGATGGCTCTTTTGGCTTGAATAAGTAAAAAGGTAAGACTTATCATGGACTAAGATTGAGAAAACTGTGTAGAGCAAGGACTTTTTGTTGGCTTGCTTTTAGTAATTTAGACTTGATGAAAATTATATTTTAAATAATATGTAAAGTTTGAGGCATTGAATAAAAGTATCAAGAGAGGGAATATTGAAAAGATGATTGGAATACAAGGTAAAATTTAAGGAAGAGATATGAAATAGAAATATAAAATAAATTTGGTGGCCAACATAATGTAGATGGAATTTAATTTGCAAGACTTGACAAACTTTCCAAGGCTGTAAGAGTAAATTTTTTTTAAGTGTTCATCAACCAAGCCCTGGGGCACTTAAACAATTTGCGGTTTGGAGGATGAGAAGGAATTAGTATAAGAAACAGAATGACAGAAGGGAGCAAAAAGGGGATGAATGTAATACAACAGTAAAATTTAAAAAGAAAAAATCTTATTTCATGAAAAAAAATAAAAAAACAGAATGATTAACCAATAATGTAAAAATAAAACCAAGTGTTCAACACTTTCTCACTGAAAAGCTGTGAGAGTCAAGTGTATCAAAAAGGAGTGCCCAGCTCCTACTTAAGAGTCAAATGTTACGGAAAAATCACATAAATTGGGAGTGAAAACGATTATTGATTTTAGCAAAATGGAGGTCAACGGTGGTCTCAAAGAGAGATTTTTATGGAGTTGGGAGGGCAAAACCTGGTTTAAAATAAAATGAGAAGAAGAATTGGTATTGACAACTCTTAAGTTTTGCTTAAAAGGGGAGCAGAGTAGAGAGTAAGTAAGGGAAACAAAATAATGTTTTTAAGAGTCCCAATGGAAGAGTAAATCTCTACTGATGAGAGTAATTTAATCTAGAAGGGGTAAGATAGTGCCATAGGAAAGAAGAGGATTGAAGGAGAGATGCTCTTGAACAGAGAAGAGTAAGAAGCTATGGAGGAACAGCTTTACACAGGAACACAGAGTTCATCTGAGGAAGAGGAGTTGAATGCCTGAGGAGAGACAAATGTGTAGACAAGAGAATGGAAAAATAAATGAACTAAGAAAAATTACTAGGCAGCAGTAAAGTCCACATGAGACTTGTGGTTATGACATTTAAATTAGACCATCAAGAACATCTATTTTTTTTTTTCCTATGTATTTTGGCTCTATGTATATAGTCAGTAGTATTGACTATGGAGAAAAAGTGAATTTGTCAAGTGAGTACAACAAAATGAGAAGATAGCAAGGAATTTAGATGTGTTGAAAAGGGACTGAATGTAATTATTAACCACAAATTTTAAGACATCTAAGGAGAGGAATGGGAACTCCAAAAGATTATGGAAGATGAAAATCAGTCAGATGAGGTCCCTGTAATGTTGAAGAATTTTTAGACAGGATACAGTGAGAGTGGGCTGGAAGGATAACGAGATGTTATCAGGAAGTATGATTCATGACACTTGAGTTATAGAGAACTTGTAGTTATTAGTGATGCAAAGTCCAAGGCATGATCATAAAGTGCCTGAGATAGGGGAGAGAGAAAAAGTTTAAGGAATTAAGAACTCAAGGTTTGGAAAGGGTCATCTATATATAATAAAATCAACTGAATTAAAACAAACAAGTGTAAGGTAGATAGCAGTAATAAACCAGAAGCTTTTCTTAAAAGTAGAGAAATGAGCAGGAATGAGCCAGGAAGTAGAACAGAACAATCAGGAGCAGTGGGTAATTTATAGCTCAATGACATGATGTGCAAAGCTGATGTTCATTTTTAGGAATGATGGGTGGATAATGATACAAAAAGCCCAATGAAAGACTGAAGATGAAGGGACTCTACAGGGGAAGAGTGTCCTCAGTGTGGAGCTGGGTTCAATGAGAGCAGAAGAATAAGAGCAATGTTCACATAGAGTCAGGCTATTTAGGAAAATGTGCTGACATGGGACTATGAATTTCAGAAAGCAGAAAAAAGAATTTCAGAAGCTAGGGAGAGGGAAAAGATTGGGGTAGAATAAAATAATATGCAAAACCATGTGATGATTAAATGTTGATAATCAGGGGTGACGTGGGAGCCTGGGGCTGTTAGAATGACTGGCAAATTGGAATAAAAAGCAAAATGAGACAAATCCTAGTGGATTCAAAGTAGAGAATAGTGATAGAAGCTGTTAAATGTAAGTGGTGTTAAGAAGTAGCAAATAGAATATTAAAAGGAAAACAAATAGCCATGAGATCAATTCTATGGAAATTCAGGAGAGGACATGACATGAATTCTCTCTCATTCCTTAAAGATGTGTCAGGAGCATAAGTTACCTGAAGTAACTCTCATTGCCTAATTTGCTTACCGTGCCTAACAGAACCAACTTGTAGGGCTCATCAATGAGTAGAGCATCAGGAATATTACCGATATTTCACTCAAAGTATCCACCTCATATCTGACTGCTATATGTCAGGCTGGTGCCAGCACAGAGTTAATATTCCACTACTGATTTTTTTTAAATCCTCATTTTAGTGAAGAGTTGGAAGAAAGGGGTATGAGATATATTCTAAAGAATAGCGTTCTCTCAACAATGGGAAAGGTAACATAGAGTCACTGAGTTTATCAATCATTCTTGCCCCATGAGTTTGATACCTACTAATTCTAAATTTTCTTGTTAAGTTATAACAATTTGGCCCTCCAGTTCTCTTGCCATAGTCTTGGAGTATTTAAGCTGATAAAAAGTAAATTGCCTTTTTTGGTGTAACAACTTTGAGTTAGGGTGTTGAGGAACTGACCTACCTTAAAGTGAAGAAAAAAGGAGAGGGAATACCAAGAAATGCTTGAATCCCAATAAAGAGTATAAAAGAGCCCTGGCTGGTGGCACAGCAGATAAGGCGCCAGCCTGCGAACCCAAAGGTTCAATTCCCCAACCAGGCCACATAACCAAGTTGCAAGCCAGGTCTCCAGCCAGGCCTGTAGCTGGAGGTGGGTGAAAGGCAACAATATATTGATGTTTCTCTCCCTCTCTGCTTCTCTCTCTTCAGATAAATTTTTGTAATCTTAAAAAAAAAAAAAAAAAAAAAAAAAAGTATAAAATAATGAGACTCACGATACCCTGACATCTTGCCTGACACATTTAACTTTCTCTGGTGAGGACCCAGCATCCTCAAAGCATGATCTAAGTTTCTATAGCTATGTCTATCATTATCTTATCACTCTAGGACTGAATTCTTGGACCCTGAGAGCAACTTATCATGGGAGAAGGGTCTGGATTACCCCCAAATTGGATTCTTCTTACTATCAAATTTCTGTAGGTAACAATACTTAAGTGATCACACCTGTAGGTGACTGAGGCCCTTCCTTTAGCAATATGACAAGCCATAGTAGGTAAAATTACCATAATCTGCTCATCAATACTAAATAACAGTCTGCACACTAAGAGGCATAACCCAATGTGGTCATAAAAAACAAAATAGTGTATTCTCCTTAGTTTCTAGACTTCTTGGAATCTCAGTTATCTTTTCACTTGAGGCTGGCAATAGGTAAAGTTTTTGTTTAATAAAAGTGGGTTTCTCCCATGCTCCAAAGGGAAATGTGTGTGTGTGTAAGAAAGACAGATGTAATTTTTATTATATTTATATATTGAAGAACCTAAATTCATCCCAGCATTGGACCCCATTTAGACCTCTACCGGCAACCTATTTACCAACCTGCAAGAAATCCATTAATTAGAAGACCTAACACTAAGAAGTCTAAATTGTATTACTTATAACTAGAAAGTACCTTAAATACTTTAATCTTGACTTATTAGTCACTTCTGGATGTGGGAAAAGGTACTTAAAAGAGAACGCTGACCAGCTGTGACCAAAATGATAGAGAGTCAAATTACATGATAGCTTGAGTGCAGTTTAACACAGGGAAGAACTTCTCCACTATATATAGCTGATTAAATGGAAAACCAGACACTCCCAATGATTACATAATTTCTTTCTCTCTCTCTCTCTCTCTCTCTCTCTCTCTCTCTCTCTCTCTCTCTCTCTCTCTCTCTCTCTCTCCCTCCTTCTCTCTCTCTCTCTCTCAATTTAAAATAATACTCTTGATGCTCATTACAGGCCTGAGCAGATGCAAAGGACTACATGTGGAAATCCTCTTGTTACAAGATGCCTCAAGGTTAGAATTGCATTTAAATATATATGTCAAAATATAGAAGTAGACACTTTGGTTTCTGGTACTAATCAAGTAAAGGTTTTGTAGTGTGCCTACATTTCTTCAGTTTTTCTTAACACAATAATAAATAACCAGACTTTGCAAATGCTCTCAAGCACATCCATTTAGTCACAGTGTACGTTTTAGTCTGAGTAGAGTACCCAAAGTCCCAAGCCAATGAATCAATGCTTAACCCTAGAAAATTGGTCCCAATTAGTGTTCCATGTCTAATGCTAAAATTAAGGGAGATAATTATGTTAGACTTTTACACGGAGCTTTTCAGACCCAAGCCATTTAAAATGTTTAAGTGAATTCATGATGATGCAATGAGAAGTTAGAGATGAGTGTGGGACTGTCCCTGCTCTTGGTAAACTCACAGCCTTGTGATAAAATAGACATATTCGTGATTCACTATGTTACAGGAAATATGTAAGAGGTTATCTGACCATGGAAGCCCTGAGGAAGGCATCCTGACTCATGTCTTGCCTTCTCTCATTTGACTTTGTAGAGGAAAAACTCAGTCCTACCTGGGATGAATTACCAAACATTCATAATCTACAAAAGACAGAGATAGTCTAATTCAGCTTTATCATTTCAAAATGAAAAACCTTTGCTGGGGAATATTAAGGTTGTCTAAACAAGTAATTAACAGAAATGAAATAAAACTAAAAGATTCTATCAGTCCAGAGAGGCTAAGTTTTGCTGCAATAATCAACAACTGAAAAACTCAGCCTAGAACAATCAAGTATATATTGTGTTCATGTTACACATACATCATAGCAAGGGAAGCCATTTATGGGCAGTTATATGGCTAACGGAAGCTTCACCTCAACATCTCCATCTATGGAAAAACCATACATACACCAGGTCTTAAAGTTTTCACCAAAGAAAGTCCTGTCATATTACCTGTTATATCTTGGCAGAAAGTAAATCCTGTATCTAAAACAACAGCCTGGCCACAATCTGACCATAGCAGATACCATACCTGTGCCAGTCTTTGTTCATGTAGAGCTCTATAGAGAATGGAAAATTATATCAAAAGCCTAACCCCCAGATTCTTACTTTATACCACTTAAAGATAACTTTTTAGAATTTTAGTTTTTCGTTTTTCTACCTAAGCTAGTTTGTGATTTTTGAAATGAGTCAATGTCACTACTCTATAAGA
Source organism: Noctilio leporinus (assembly GCA_004026585.1). NCBI lineage: Eukaryota > Metazoa > Chordata > Mammalia > Chiroptera > Noctilionidae > Noctilio > Noctilio leporinus. Next base: position 66,305 of record PVIW01003144.1, on the reverse strand, counting down.
ATGTGGTGTTCAACCAGTCGGTGCTAACATTGAGCTCTTGAAGTTTGCATCTCAGTGGAACATTATTACATATACTAGACTGGGTCACTCTACAACAGTCCACTCATTTCCAGAAATTAAAAATATATTTTACCACTAAGTCATTGTCTGACATAATATTGTACCATCAGTTGACACGTTGCTCTCAAAAAACAATTAAGAAAGTTTTTAGTTCTTGAGGTTAGCAAAAGGGAAACAATTTCAATTTCTTTTCAGAATATAAGGCACAGGAAAAATAATGAGCCTTACTAAGATGAATGGCATTATAATTGAGATGCTAATAACCTAACTGCTTTATTATAGTGTTATAGACAACATTATAAAAATGTGTTAAGAAGCCAACTCCAAATTACTGACAGTACTGTTTTTAAAGGGTCTTCTGACTCCTGATTTTGTGAAATATCAAACATAGACCATGAAAAGGGTGTTTGGAATTAAATAAATTTGGAAAAGTTTTCAAAGAGAAGGGTGTTTTCTTCTGCAGAACAGTTCAGACACTTTAAGATGCTATTAGAATGATAGATCCCCAAGAATGTGATATAATACATTAGTAGTTTTCCCAAATTTAATTTATCATAGATTATCTTCCCATAATTTCTATTAATATCCCATAGAATAGGGTTATTTGGGACACAGTTTGGGATATAATTTTGCTGACAAGGGGTTCTATATATTAGCATGCCTAATATATAGACTGTAACTCAAAAGAAATCAGCCTTCTGTGTATAGTCATTTATATTCAAATATATACTATTGTTTGTTCTATGTACGTAAAAGAAAAAAATTGTTCTAAGATGTTATAATACTCAAATATCTTCATTACTGAGGTTTTATCAGGTAACTCTTTATCATTAGTAAAACATATCTTGCCTTAAAGACTATTTTGTTTGAACTCATAGAGCTCTACCATCTTTTTTACTTAGTATTTGCATAGTTTCTTATTTTGCCTTTTTAATTTTCTATATTACCCTGTTTTAGACATGATTCTATTCAATAGTATGGAATTGGATCTCTTTTACATTTAGAATACATTTTTCTCTGTATTGTAAATATATATTCAGTTCATTTATATATAGTATAAGTATTGATATATTTATTTAAATCTATAATTTATTTTGTGCTTTCTACTTGAAACTTCTTTTCATACCTTTTTTGAACTTCTTTGGTATTTTTGTCATTCTATTTTTTTCCTACTAGTTTGAAAATTATAACCTTTTTGTGGTTATTCTAAAAATTAAGGCATGCATGTATGATTTACAAAATAAATCAATAACTTTATCTTTTTCCAAGACAACATGTAGTCTGTATGATACTAACTCTCCCAGGGTATATGCTCTGTTGTTTTTTGGTATGTCTGTGTATAGGTATACAAACACAATTACACACTGTATGCATATACATAATTAGAGGTATTTGTTACACAGGTGATATTAGCTTGAATACAACTTCAGTTTTCACTTCTTCTAATATCTTAGATCTTCAATATAAATAATTTTTCATTTACCTAAGGTATATCAAAATAATTTCCTTTGCAGATCAACTATGACAAATTTTATAACTACAGTCAGCAACTATCTTTAATCAGGGTTAATTCACAGTTTCCAGGACAATGAAGATTATGTATATGTAACTAGGATGTTGGACCTCACAAAGGATGGCTTACCCTGAGATTGTATTGCTGCTGCCTACAATCTACTGTAGAGAGAATCTCCTATTTGATTTCTCTCACTGTGCAAGCTTTGAGCTCTAACTTCTATATTTCTCATCAAGCAAGGCCATCTAAAACAAAGTTCTAATTTTCCCAAATCAGTATATACCCTCTGGACAAAAGCAGTCTCCATGCCCTATTTCTTTACCCTTCTGGGTTCCCAGATTCTCTTTTATTCAGGCCTGGTATTTCTACAGTCTTAGTTCTTCTATACCTTTAAATTTTTTATTTTTATATTTATTTACCATCTCGGGCTGATTTCAGATTGAGATTTAATTCAAATTATCAAGTCAACCATCATCAGAAACCAGATGCCTTGGTTAGTAAACTTCTGAGGGGAGTTATTCTAACAAATGTTTCTTGAATACTTGAAATCCACCAAGCCTGTTGTGGGGTGTGAAGAAATTGGGACCCGAGCAAGAAATAGTTCATAATTAAGCGCTCACCTTGCAATTTAAACTGCTCTGTCTTCACATTAGAATACAGAATATCAAGAGAGAAGACCATAGAAAGAGATCAGAGAAGCAAGAGTAGTATTTGCGAGCACAGACTCTGAAATACTGTTCCTGTTTTTTCTAGCAGCTTGACCCTGGGCAAATCACTTATTCTCTCCTGGCCTCAGGTTCCCCACTTATAAAATGGGGATAATTATAGTAGTTACTTTATCAGGTTGTTATGGAGATTAAATTAATACACCAGCCAGGACACACATAACCAGGTTGCAAGCCAGGTCTCTAGCCAGCTCCGTAGCTGGAGGCAGGTGAAAGGCAACCATACATTGATCTCTTTCCCTCTCTGCCTCTCTCCCTTCCCCTCTCTCTAAAAATAATAATAAAATATTTTAAAAAGATTAATACATACAAAGTTCTTGGAGCATGTCTAAACATAAGTCTTCAAAAACATATTAGCTATTTTTATTATATCCCATACAGTGTCAAGTAATTCTACAGCATTCTTGAGTTAAGATTTTTGAATACCAAAAATCTTTTTTTTTTAAATCAGTAACTTTGCGTAGCCTAAACTGGATATATATTTTGGGAACTCATCAACATGTATTTTGTTTATTACCCCTTACTTGGCATCAGGCAGCAGAGTTCACCTGGTCCACAACTAAATAAGCTAAATGTACTTTATTATTCTCTTGTTTGGCCCTCAAGTGGAGAGGGTTGAGTAATTATACTAATTAGTTATAGCACAGGTGTCGAGGGTTGAGTGATTATACCAATTAGCTCATACACACCAATCTTATTGGCCCATGCAAGGTTCCTCTTGTTTTATTTATTTACATATTTCCTTTCACCACTCCTCTTGATTAAATCCTCCCTTCCCCAAGCAACTGTCCTAGTGCTCTTTTTCTTAATGCCTCCCTGAATTTGTGAATCCTTGTGAAAAAACTGTTGATGCTATAATAATTCAAATCAACTCCAACAAGTATATCCAAAGTCTTCTACAATACCATGTACAACAAATGCCTAACAGCCTCACAACACAAATATCAATTTTGTGTCATTTACCCAGCCAACCAAGGCAGAAAATTCAGAACGCTTCTTTATTTCCCCATCTCTGTCAGCTCCCTCCATCAAACCCTGCCAATCCCACCTGTCTGCAAAATCCATTTCCTTCTCTCATCCCTACTGCCACTAAATTATTTCAAACCCTCATCAACTTATTTCCTCACAGTGACATCAGCCTCGCTCATATCTCCCCCCAGCCAAGTCTCAGCCCTACGTACGTGGCCAGGGTAACTTTTCTAAGTAAAGTTAATTACAAGTTGGTCATTTGTTATTCTAACTTGATAATATTTAATAACTCTGCATTGTTCATAGACAAATTCTAAACCCCACAGGTAGCTTTAAAAATCCCTTACAATCTGACCCAGGCTGTGGGCTTGCTCCCTTTCCCACACCCTCTATTAAGTCCCTGTAGAACCCAAAGTCACTTTTGGGCATCAGTGATTGCGCCCCTGTTGTATTCTCTGCTGAGGAGACCTCCTTTCTTCTTATTCCAGCTGAATACTTTTCCTTAAATTCCGCTTCGAATGCCATCACCGAAACCCCTAAGGCTCCAAATGCCACCAAAACTATCACCATCACTGCCCAGGAAAAACTGCTCTCACCTGTCAGTTTCATCAGAATTGCATACAGACCACTGAAACCACATCTGTCATGTTACAGAACTAAGATGGTATGATGGGCAGAATTGTGTTTCCCCAAAAATTCATGGTTGACGTCCTAAACCCTGGTACCTTAGAGTGTGGCTGTATTTAGAGATAGGGTCTTAATAAAAGAGATAATTAAAACAGATGACTAGGCTGAGCACTGATCTAACATAACTGATGTCTTTAAAAGAAGGGGAAATTTGGACACAAGACATATACAGACAGAGTTCTACCTCCAGTCTGCCTTCAGATATGAGCTGTAACATCAACTCTTCCCTGGGTCTCCAGCCTGTCAGCCTGCTCTGCAGACTTTGGGCTTGCTACAGGTTGGTGAACCAATTCCTTAAAATAACTTTATCCATCTACACATATTACACGTATCCCATAGACAGTGTGTGTGTGTGTGTGTATGTGTATATATATCATATGTATATCCTAATATATTTATATATACATCCCTATATATTTAAGTACATATTTGTGTATGTGGAATATATGTGTACACACACACACACATATATACATTCACAGAATAGCTTATTGGTGCTTTTTTTTTTTTTTTTTGGAGAACCCTAACTTAAATAGATTGTATCTGCCTCATCCACTCCATGACAAATGATTGATGTCAGAACATCTAATGAAATAATATAACAAGACTCGTGTGTGCATGTGTGTGCACACATGCACATGTGCATGTGTGCATAAAATTTCTAGTCAATACTCTAATTTCTTTATATATACTAACGCATTTAATCCTTACAAACCTCATGAGGGAAATACTATTATCTCTATTTTACTAATGAGGTTAAGTAACTTGTCCAAAGCTATTAAGCTGGTAAAGGACAGTAGACTGAAATCTGGCAGTATGGTTTGAGACCTCCTTCTTGCCCCAGAATAGACTATAACTCATTATAAAAACATTTGTATCTTGTTAAATAAAACATGGTACATAACCCAATGCCTGACACAATGTAGATATTCAATAAATGTTAAATAAATGAACAATATTAAACATAAAATTAATAACATCAGTTTATATATCATGCTACTTACATAATAGCATGTATTATATACACACTTATGTACATATTATAAATATATAAAATTTACTTACAGTAGGGATTAAACCATTTGGGAAGTGTGGCTTCTATTTTAAGAACCAAAGTATCACAATATAAAATTCACAAATTATTTACAATATTTTATGGTAATAAAAGGATAACAAGAATGAAAAGTACTTTATAAGACTTATAAGTAGAAATGGCAATATACCCTTTAAGTAGTTTCTTTAAGGATGGAATGAGATTCCATCAGATTATTTTCTGTACAACTAGCCAATGAAATAAATAAAACTAAGTTTTAGTTTTCGTTTTGTGTTTTAAGTCAAACAGAACTGAATTTTATCAATATTTATCACTATGGATTTTATTCTACAATTTTTACAACTCTATGTACTGTTTGAAGCTGCTGTGAGTTTTATAAAGGTCCATATATTTTACACTGGGAGATTTGTTAGAAGGCAGAAAAAGTTTTAGCCAGATAGAGCTATTTTATGAACTATCTTAAATACTACCAGTACACCAAAGATGCAATAGAAAGTACCAAACATTATAAAACTAACACCCAAACAATTTAGTAGGGTTTTTTTTTCTGAAAAGTCACTCACAAAAACAAGAAACAATGCACTATTGATTCCCATCACCCAGTTTAAAGGTGTCAGATGGGAACATTGACTAGTACTGAACTGGAAAGAAAGAAAACAAAAGCCTGAAGGTTTTGACTCACTTGCTTCCCCACCCAGATTTTCCATCCCCATTATGGTCTGCACACTGATTGTCCAGGCACAATGACAAGCTGAAAAAATTACCTTTTACTGTTCCTTTGACTTGTACAATAACATGTTAATTGCAACCTTGAGCTCTTCTTCTGCCCTATTGATTACATAATCACCTTTGCCAGTTGATGCTTCCCAGAATGTTAAAAGACACCCAATACAATAAAATGCAAAGTGAATTCTCTGCCCACCCTTCTCAATAAATACAGTTTTAAAACACCTGTAATCTAAAGATTGTTGACAGTGCAAGGTCCAATTTTAAATCTATGATGACATATCAGAAAAACAATATTTTTTTCTGAGAAGTATTTCCTTTACCACCTCCAGTATTTCAGATCAGCTCTTCCTTCCCTATCCCACTGGTACCCAAGGGCTAGACTTGCCAGGAGGAATTAACAGTGATCATTATAATATGGAAAACAACAGCTGCACCTGCTCAGCCCTGTGAGTGATGCAGTTCTGTGGAGCAAGGAGAAACCAACCTAGACAGTGGAGCTTAGTAACATTATCTTTCACCTTGAAACAAATAACTTGATATGTACTATTTACTATAAAGATATGCACATAGCATGTTTGGCATTTACCTTATTTGAATCATGATATTGATAATACTGCCATCCATATTGAATTTCAATATGTCAGAGGCAGAATTTACAGACACATGACAATGTTACCATGTTTACTAATGAGTTTGATAAGTACAGTAATAGCTCAGCTAACGGAACATTCATCTGGGATTATTACCCATCCAGAATCTGCCATGATTTGAGAACCAAACAAACACCACCGAATGGCCTCTGATAAATAAAACTGAGGTCATACCTTCTATGTGATTATCTGAGGAGGAGTTGAGGAAGTGGAGAAAATTAGGCAAATGACAGAAAGCTGAAAAAATAGTTGCTTTTGTTATCAAGATCATGGGGCAGTAGAGACTCAATTCCATCAAGGTGCCTGAAAAGTGAAGGAAATCTCTCTCAAAACTTTGTCATCTCCAAAGAAAGGCATCAGGGGCATTAATCAATAGAAGGTGCCCCAGCACTCCTGAGTGGCTCATACTCACAGGGGCAAATCCAGAAAACTCTCACCATCATCAAGCCATTGAAGAGTCCAGGGCAGAAAATGAAAATACAGCACCTATAGTTAGATTCCAACCAGAAGTTATTTAAAGCCTACTAACAATATTCCCCATTTCAGGCACAGATAAAATTTAAGATAAAGCCCAGAAGATTTTAAATAGGGTACCAGATGTGTTCTCTCCTTGCTATCTATAACCACCACTCCTGGTAGAGATGGAGTATGATGGTTAATGCTTTCATCCATTGCTTGAGGAAATACATATCATCACAGCCTTTTATAAAGCTAGTTGACAATATCAATTAACACTGAGATTACATATTTCTTGCACAAAGAACCATCCTCTGAAATATATACTATACCCATAAAGGCATAACTACATAAAGATAAATGTAAAATGATGTTTATTATGGCACTGCACAAAGTAGAAGAACAAAGAGTGACCACAATATGGAAAGCATTATTTCATATATACATCATGGAACACTGTATAACCATTAAAAGAATAAATTAACAATTGACTTGGGTAAATTTCCAGTGAACTATATTTTATGAGAAAAGCAAGATTGAAAAATGTGTGGTAATATAAAATTTTTGGAAAATAAGCAAATACTACAATTTTCTGAGGATATGGTTGTGATTGTATGCACATGAAGAAAAAGTGAAATGATAGAAAGTTATTCACATGGGTAACCAAGTTGGATAAGAGGAAGGATTAGTAGCAATGGTATATGTGTAGGAGAGAATAAAGTGAGGGAAATCTGAAGGGAAAGGAACAAAATTTTCCTAATCAAAAAGTTGTCAACTTCTAGTCAAATGAAGGCAAAGGCAAAAATGCTTTATGTTCTAGCACAACTACAGAAAATTACAAAATAAATAACACCCAGAACCATCAGGAAATAGAACTACAGTATAGGGAAGTCCAACAACCAAGAATTTCGAGAAGCCACATTCATCCCAACAGGTAGTAGAGGTACAGAGACCCAATGTAGCATGAAGAGGTAGCAAAATGTGTGGTCCTACATTCATGTGTGGTGGATAAAAATAAGGAGGGATACCTCAGGAGTGAAGGATCCCAAACCAGGCCAGACTACACAACCCAGGGGTCCAGTGTCAAGAAGATAAATCCCCATAACTCTGGCTGTAAAACACAGTGAGGGTTGAGACAGAGGAAGAAACAGTCAGATTTCTAGGAGGCTCCACTTAAAGGACCTGTACATATTTATACTTATACAGACCCACCCTCTCTGGGATTTAGCTAGGGAAACAGTTGGAAGGGCACCAGTCACATACAAGGAGTAAGCGAAGTGACTGGAAATAGGGAGAGTGCCACACAAACATCCAGAAGCAAGGAAGCAGCATTGCCCAATCCCCAAACCTTCCACACATACAGAGCCACAAAGCAATGAAGCACTCTGGCAATTACCCAAAGCTCGGCCCCCTACAATTTAGAAAGCAATATTGCTTTCTACAATATAGAAAGCAAAGGTGCCTTTTCTATAATAATCCATGGAGCCAAAGAAGCTCTACCTAATACACAGAAACAAACACAGGGAGGCTGCCAAAGAAAAATGGCCCAAATGAAAGAACAGAACAAAACCCCAGAAAAGGAACTAAACAAAATGGAGGTAACCAACCTAACAGATGCAGGGTTCAAAACACTGGTTATCAGGATGCTCAAAGAACTCATTGAGAACAGCAACCACATTAAAAAAGAAAAAAAGGAAGATAGATAGATAGATAGATAGATAGATAGATAGATAGATAGATGAAGGTTACATTAAGTGAAATACAGAAAAACCCACAGGGAACCAACAATGGAGGGGATAATACTGAGATTCAAATCAACAATTTGAAACAAAAGGAAGAAATAAGCATTCAATTGGAACAGAAAGAAAATAAAAGATTTCAAAAAATAAAGATAGGCTAAAGAGCCTCTGGGACATCTCCAAAAGTACCAACATACAAATCATAGGTATGCCAGAAGAGGAGGAGGAAAATCAAGAAATTGAAACCTTATTTGAAAAAATAATGATAGAAAACTTCCTTAATTTTGGCAAAGGAAACAAACATGTCCAGGAAGCACAAGAATCCCAAATTACTTGGGCCCAAAGAGGACCACACCAAGACACATCATCATTAAAATGCCAACTATTAAAGATAAAGAGAGAACCTTAAATGCATCAAGAGAAAAGAGAATTACCTGCAAAGGGGTTCCCATAAAATGATCAGCTGATTTCTCAAAAGAAACTGCAGGCTAAAAGAGACTGGCAAGAAGTATTCAAAGTGACGAAAAGCAAGGACCTCCACCACCTAGATTACTCTATCTAACAAAGCTAGAATGAAAGGGCTGATAAAGGTCTTCCCAGACAAGGTAAAGCTAAATGATGATGATGATCATCATCATCATCATCACCAAGCCATTATTACACAAAGTGTTAAAGGGACTTATTTTTTAAAAAGAATAAACCTATGAGCATTAAAATGGCAACAAATTTCTAACTATCAACAACTGAATCTAAAAAACAATCTAAGCAAAGAAGCAGAACAGGGACAGAATCATAGATATGGAGATCATTTGGAGGGTCATCAGTAGGGAGAAGGGGGAGAATGGGAGAAAAGGTGCAGGAGTTAAGAAGCATAATTGGTAGGTAAAAGTAGATAGGGAGATGTTAAGAACAGTACAGGAAATGCAGATGCCAAAGAACTTATATGCATGACCAATGGACATGTACTAAGAGGGGGAATTGCTGGCAGGAATGTAGGTACCAGGTGGAGGGGAGTGAAAGAGGAAAAACTGATGGATGTAATACAACAACAATATTTTTTTTTAAAAAAAGGAAAAACTGGGACAACTGTAATAGCATAATAAAATACATTTTTTAAAGTATTGTAGTATGATTACATTTATGCACATAATAATGTAATAATTTTAAAAGAAATTATCATTCATACTGGAAACAATTTAAGAATGTAAAGAGACTTCCTTATACTTATTTTTTGTTTCTACAATACATATGTATTTAGAATGGCAAAATGTTACAAACTTTCTGGCTTTAAGATCATAACTTGGGGAAGGGGAGCAGTTTAGACAAGAACCTAGTATAAAAGAACCATGGACATGGACAACAGATGGGATTGACTTTGGGGGGAATGGGTGGGTGGGGAGGGGGACAGAGGGGAGCAAAAAGGGGATGGATGTAGAGGGATGTAATACAACAACAATAAAATTAAAAACAAAAAAAAAAAGATCAAACTTGGCCCTGTAGACAATGAATGAAAATGTGATGCCCTTTAGGCCATTGAACATAGAAGGCACAGGTTCAAGTGTTCAGTGGGAACTAGAGAAAAACTGGAAAGTTTCAACCTTATCTAGGTAATAAACTCCTTTTCTCCTAGAACATGTATGTATTAACATGTTTGACAGCATGACAAAGAAAGAGAATGGGGAAAAGGGTGAAAGGAGGAGGGAGGGATAGAGAGGGAGAAGAGGAATAGAGAAGAAAAACAAGAATAAAAAGAGATATGTGTGTGAGAGAAAAATAGAGAATGAGAACATGAGAAAGAAAAATAAGGGGGAAGAGACAAAGAATGAAGATGATGTGGAAGAGGACAGGAAGATAATAAAGAAACAGAAGAGGAATAAGACACAGAGGATTGGAAGAAGGAAAGGAGAGAAAGAGGAAGGAGGAAAAGAAGCCAGAAAGGATGGAGCAAGTTTTTTCCAAAAGAGAAATTTTCTCAGCTGGGGATAGATTGCAGAAAACAATCATAGCATTCAATGAGATGAGAAGAGCTATAATTAATCTCTTAGGAAAGAATTAAAATTCTTAAGTTTGCAGGTTTATTAATTTCAGAATAAGAATTCCACATATATCACTTCTGTTCTCATTGTTAATGAGGCAGAAATACATTTATTGTTTGAAATAAAATTGTACATGTGGTATTGTTTATTTATTCTCAGTGTTTTCCTATTTGGAAATATTGGTGCTGAATTCAATGTAACAGCTCCACCATCCAACAGAGCTAAATTTTAGGGAAGAAAATAGTTTGGGCTTTTTCTGCATGATGTAAAAGCCAGCAAACTAATTCATGTTCATGTGAGTAAATCCTAGGGAAAAAATCACTATTTACAGTGATCTATATGTTGATCAACACCAACCTCACCATTGTCAAAATTAGAGTAATTTTTTTAATTGTTGAATTTCAGAAACAAGGAAACAATCCACAACCTCCATCCATGTTGTCCTGCCCCCTTTCTCATCCCACACTCCTTACCTATTGAGGAAAAATTAAGACCTAGAAAAGAAACAAGTCAACATTTACTGGATTTTTATCTTCTTTGGTATTCCAGACCCCGGTTCCAGAGGCTTTCCTATATTGTCCCATGACAACATTGTAAATAGGCCACATAATTAGTTGTACAGATGAGGAAACAAAATTTGTTAGGTTAAAGAATTTGTGATAACATGATCATGGAATATTAGGACTAAGGTTTAAACTCAGGGCAACCTGACACAAAAAGCTCGCTTAATTCTATTTACTGCATCACAGTCATTCCATCTTAGGCTGAAGTGCTGTGGAATTGTGCCAGCCCAAAGAATTGCACAGGGAAAATTTCCTCCTGTACCTTGCATGTAATCTAAAACTACATAGATGATAACCAGAGGGGTGGGGGAGGGGAAGAGGCAGGGAAAGAAGGGGAAGGGTTTAATTAGGAGCTAGTATGAATGACCCATGAACATGGACAACAAAGTGGGGATTGACTGTGGAAGAGGGGAAGGGGCGGGTGAGGCAGGAGAGAGCTATGGGGCACGGGGGACAACTGTAATACAACAATAAAAAATAACAATAAAATTACATAGATAGTAAAGAAAAGAAAGACTGCCATTTATTGCAAATTTTCATATCCTAAACACTGTATCAAGTGCTTTAGCCTTAATTCATCATTTAATATTTACAGGGGGGAAAAGACAGGTGACATGGACTCTGATTAACAGAGAAATTGAGTCCCAGGAATGGAGTTTTTTAAGGTGGCAAAGGAAGAAAGCAGTGAAACCAAGAGTCTAACTTTCAAGCCAAGTAATGGTCCTAAACTAACTCTCCTTCCTCCCAGAGCGGGGAGGGGAAATGTGTTTAAAATGAACTTGTAAGAAGAATAAGTACATCAAGATGAAAGGTCTTTTCACTTGGGAACTCATGCTACAGAACACCAAATTTGTTATTGCTTATGATTGCTATTCTTTAGCCTTTAAGGAGGGTCTTATAACTAGAAGGTATTTTGTTTTTCTGAACGTGAACAAAATCAGCATTCCAAGTAGAATGTCCTTCAGGGGCATGAGGGTTTTATGACAGATGCCTGCCTACAATGGGGAGGTAGAATAAAGGGACAGAGGGTGGTGGTGGAAGCAAAGACCAGCAGGAAGGCGGTAGGAAGTGAGAAGGTGTAGTTTCTGAACCTGACAAAAAGGCAGCAGAGAAGCCACAGGTCTTCTGGAAACTTTTCAAATGAACACATACCGAGAGAATAATGTAAACCCTTCCTCCAGCTCCACTAGGGAATCCTTAACTTGGTAATATTCTGGTGCAAATGGGTTATTTTGGTGAACTTGAAGTAGGGCTGAGAATGGCTTAATTTTTGGAAGGTGATACAAATGGATACTAATATAAATATAGTGATGTGTGGGTCACAACCCCCAAAAGGGGAGCCCCATTTGCTACCCCACCATCTCCTAGTATGCAAATATTTTATTTTTTGACTCTCCATACCTTCCCGCTTACCACTAGCACCTCACTATGATACAGGTAAGCCCACATAACGTGGTTGTTAGGTCCTTAAAAATACCATGTTATGTGAATCCGTGTTATATAAAATAAATAACTAGTATAAAAAGGGGGTTAGTTTCCAAAAATTAAAAAAACATACTATTATATTTTTATAATTAAGAAAACTATCTTTATTAAAGCAATTTGCACCAAAAGTATAACATTAACATCTATTAAATAATGTTTTCTTCATCATCACTACTAAGCACCACTAACCAAGGGTGTTTTCTTTTTGACAAGATATCTTCACCCTCTGAACTTTCTTCAGCATTATCTTGACTTCTGCATTTTTCCCAAAAAAATACCTGCTATTTTAGATTGCTTACTTTTAGCTGAGACATCACTATAAATTTTGTTAATTTCAAATAAGATATCTATTGCTCTTCAAAGCTTATTACATTCCATATTGTTCAGGGACTCCCCTGATTTTGAATGAGATATTTTTTGTTCTTAAAAGCTCTTATTACACTCTGTGTTGTTCAGGGATTTCTCTAATTCTCAAACCATGTTAGAGTGAAACTGTGTTCTAGGATGCTGTGTTGTGTGAAGGTTTTCCCCAATTTTCAGTGTTAGAATGAAACCATGTTATACGACTGCCCCCATGTTATAATGTGGGGGTTGTCTGTATTTGCCATTAACCTTTAGTCACTGCAAACACCACTAAGCACCCTTGCTCCATAAAAAATCAATGAAGGGACATAAGATGAGAAAGTACAGCAAAGTTGCAACAATAATTACTATCGGATTCTGTCTGTAGAGCCCAAAGGAGACAAACAGTAGGGCTGAGAAGCAAGAATATGGCTCTCTCACCACTTGAGGTTTGCGTTCCTCTGTGGTAAAACATGTATCCAATGGGTTTTCTCAGAGGTAGAAGACGACTCTTTTCTCTCCCAAAATAGGAAAGTGTGGTTTATCTGGGTTGGTTATCCACTCATCTGTTCATAAGCGATAGTCATCAAAATGTCCTATGACACACATACATCACTTACTCTCCTGCAATTGCATATGCAAGAACTGACATCAGTATGTACTTCTGTCAAAGAATTATCAGTTGACCAAACCTACTCTATTTCTTATACTTATTTTCATGTATAACTTCTAGTTATGTGACCTTAAGCAAGATATTTCTTTGTGTCTTGGTTTTTGCATCTGCAAAATGGCTCTGAGGGGGGCATGTAGTAGGAATGTGATGAGGGGTAAATAAGATACACTGTGAAATAATATCTGACACATGGTAATCAGGCAATAAAAGCTTCACTTCAAGGCAGGGAATACAGAGGAGTGCTACTATGTTACACATCTGTGCTTTCCAGATGATCTATAATGAAGGTTCACATGCCCCCCATCTGCCCTGCCAAGACATCATGGACTAGCATTTCTGTAGCACTGTGCTTGGAAGTGAGGACAATGTCAAACTGCTTCAAAAACTTTCAAAATGCATGCACTCCACTTCTGTGCACATTTCATTGCAGACCAGTGTGTCTGTGAACCATGCTTTGAGTGGCACTTTAATAGAAGCCCATAATGATCTCATAAGATCATAAGGTTAAAATAACAGACTCATTGTCATCATTCCATTTTACTTATTGGAATTCTTTGCAATTATAGTTTACAGTATAAAAATTAAAATGGATAAGTTCTGGGAGTATGTTCATATCATGCAAAAAAAAAGTACATTCATCTTATCTGTATCTATAAGTGAAGCAAAACATTAGAAAGCCAGACTTATTAAAAATTATTTATCAATAATATATCATGAATTATGTATCTGTGTATCAAAGCCTCTTCAACTGTATATATATTCACTCTAAAGTGTCAATTCCTCCATCAGAAAGAAGAACACAGCTCAAGCACTCTACATGACTGTGTAATGCAATAAAAAAGATCAGGAGAGTACAGTAAATTGCATCATTTATCAAAGCAGTTGATAATAATGCGCCACCAGACCTGCATTTGACACAGGCATGTAACTTATTACCAGTCCCAAGCCACCAGAACATGCACAGAGTATTTTCAAAAGTACTTACCATTTATTCAAAGTGTTTTGAAGTATGAGAAGAGCCAAATTTCTAGGCAGTCAGTATATACTTTATTCCAAGCATACTTATAATCACAAAGGAATAGAGCTGACTAAGAAATATAGTCAATAATTAATTCTACAATTACTTTTTAGGTGCACTAGTACAAAAGTAATATTTAGAATCCAAAATATTGCATATAAATTACTGCCTATAATGAAGTGTACCCAGATTTTTATTAGCCTGAATCATTATTTTTTAGAAAGCAAAACCACCATCAAGTAAATACCTATTACGATTTGAAAATGCAAATTACAGAACTTCAAAGAAATAAAGAAAACTAACATTTATCTCCTTAAGTAGTACATCTACCCATAAAGTGCAAACTAATATTTTTATGATAATAGCTAATATACATTACTTTATATCTGATATGTTAGATAACCTTGGAAGAATCATGGTCAAAAAGTTTAAAATGTTACTAGTTTAATATCAAACTCTATTAGTTTTTTTTTTTTAATTATAACTATTTTGATCACTGTGGCTAGGGAAATAATTAAAATCTAAATAAAGTAAATTATAACCCTTCACCCAACTAGAAGGACCAAAAAGAAACAAACAAACAATGAAACACAGCAATGTAAAATGCTGTTAAGCATCCAGACCTACTAAACTCATACATTTCTGGCAGGAGCAAAAATGGTACAACCGTTAAAAAAGACATTTAGGTAATTTCCCATAAGCAATCACTTATCACATTACCCTATAATCCTACACCTAGGTATCTTCCAAACAGAAATGAGAACATACAGAAATGGTAACATTACGTGAGGTTGTAACTAGGCAAAAGCTGTAGTTTGTAGCAGACACCAATAAAACCAAGAAGGTGTACAATGGTTAACTTTCTCAAAATAAATGCCACAGCAATTCTCAACGGCATTGAGAATAAAAGTCAAAAGCTGTTACATGAAAATGAACCATTGGTGTGTGCAAATGCACACATGTCAAGAACAAGAAGGCATGATGCAATGATCTAAGACAGAATCTTCAAAGGAATTTTTTTTAACAGTGATAATTAATAGAAAAATCATGTGCCAGACACTCTAAGAAATACATACAAACTTCTGGTGTAAGTATCAACACAATAAGCATATTCATTTATTTTAGGAATCAATATATATTTTAATCAGAGAACTATGGAAATGCAAATTCACTTTATTAAAAATATGTGGCACAGCACTAAATAATGAGGCCTTTTGAATTAACATACCTTAACATTAACCACCAAATGGATCTTTAGGGTATCAACTTTAGAAATGATGTATTACTTAGTGATATTCCTGTGCTCAAAACTTCTTTTAGTTATATCCTTGGAGTTGAGTTATCCTCAGAGCTTCCTCACAACTCATATGATAAAGCAGTCTTTGTAATGTTTTACCTTTAACAATGTTGTCAAATTTTATCATTCATGTCACTTTACCTGACTTTGCTTCAAATAGATTTTCTAAATTTCCAAAACAAAATCCATTTTGCAGCACAACAGTTTCCCATCTTATTCTTATCCCCAAGGCTGTTTAGTGGTTCTAAGTACATAACACCAGCCAAGAAAACTATTGTTAAAGTGAAAACAATAGTTTAATAAATAAATTTTGGGCAGGGTAAGGGGAATAAGGCATTTCACTAAGGCATGGAATTTAAAAGAAAGCGTGTCCAAAAACTCAGCTATCAAGATAACTAATATGATAAAATAATATTTTTTAAATATGCAAAAATTCACAATGAACAAAATATCAAATTTTCAATAAATACAACATAGAATCCAAACCTGAGCTTGTATATCTCACCTTATTTATCCAATTGCTTACCAGAAAAAAAGGAAGGAAGGAAGAAAAAGGAAGGCGGAGAGAGAGAGAAAGGGAGGAAGGAAAGAAAAACTTAAAGATGTCAAAGGTAACAGCAAAAGAAATGACCAACTAACTGAAATGCCAATCTACAGAATAGGAGAAAATGCTCACAAAGCACATATCTAATAAGGGGTTAATATCCAAAATATATAAGGAATTCATACAACTCAGTAGCAAAAATCATAATCCAAATAAAAATGGCAGGTAACATGAATTGATATTTCTCCAAAGAGGATGTACAGATGGCCAACAGACATACAAAAAGAGAGCACTGTTAATCGCAGGAGAATGCAAATCAAAACCACAGTGGAATTATCACCTCACACTGTTAGAATGGCCACCAACCAAATGACAATGGATAGTATTGGCACAGATGTGGAGAAAAGGGAACCATTGTGCACTCTTGGTAGGATTGTAAATTGCTACGGCCGCCTTAGAAAACAGTATGGAGGTGCCTCAGAAAATTAACAGAACTATCACATGATCCAGCAATTCCATTTCTGGGAATATGGGAATATCTCCAAAGGAAATGAAATCACTATCTCAAAATAACATCTACACTCCCGTGTTGATTGCAGCAGTGCTTACAATAGCCAAGACATGGAAGCAAACTAAGTGTCCACTGATGGATGGGTGACTAGATAAAGAAAATGCTGTAAATCTAAACAGGGGAATGTTACACAGCCATAGAAAAAGAAATCCTGCCATCTGCAACAACATGGATGAAACTTGAAGGCAGTATGCTAAGTAAAATCAGTCAGACAAAAACAAATACTGTACGATTGATCTCACTTGAATGTGGAGACTAAGGAATACAAACTGATAGAAACAGAATATATTTGTGATTACCATGGGAAGGGTGTCCAGGGCCGGGAGAAATGGGGGAAAGTGAGTGTAAGTTACAAACTTTCAGTTATAAGATAAATAAGTTTCAGGGATATAATGGATAACATAGTGACTACAGTTAACAATACTATATTTATATCTGAAAGTTGCTAAGAGTCGATCTTAAAAGTTCTTATCACAAGAAAATAACTTGATAACCATGTGATGGATGTTAACTAAACTCATTGTGGCAACCATTTTGCAATATAAACATATATCAAATCATTATGTGGTATATCTTAAACTTATACAATATTACATGTCAATCATATCCCAATAAAACTGAGGTGAGGGAGCTTATAGGGGAAAAATAAATCATCTGATTATCCTGTCATCATATCGTGCCTTACTGAGCCAGGTGCCTTGAGTTCAACTGGAAAATCCCAAAGGAAATAAAATTCCAGATGTCACACAATGTGCCCGCTCCACTGGGCATGTCAGTGTGGTCACATAAAGGTAAAATTCAAATTCCACCAGCCTGTTTTCAAACTAGGTAAGTGTAGTACAGCTCACATCAGGAACAGAAACATTTTGGCTACTGTGCACATACTTAAAGGTAGAGCTGAGGAGAGCTAGATGGCAACCATATTCACATACAAAACCTTATTTCACCCTGGCTGGTGGCACAGTGGATAAGGCGCCAGCCTGTGAACCCAAAGGTCACTGGTTCGATTCCCCAGCCAGGGCACATAACCAGGTTGCAAACCAGGTCTCCAGTCAGGTTCGTAGCTGGAGGCAGGTGAAAGGCAACCATACAAGGATGCTTCTCTCCCTCCCTCTCTCTCTGTAAAAATAATAAAATCTTTTTTTTTTAATCTTATTTCACAAACATGCTTAGAAGTGGCATAGGGGCTAGTCAGGGACTGTTTTCTTGCCCTATCAACTATTTTAAAAGAATTCATTTAAAAAAATAACTTCTCAAGGATGCTTAAATAGCATGAATGTCCAATCTACAAAACATGGTGCTATAACCGACATGATAGCTACATTCTGGCTGCCCAAACCCTTAGCCACAAGCTCTGTACTGGCTCAATCTTGGTATTTCCTCACCTGCAGAAAAGAATGATGAGACCTTCAAAGAGGAACTTGGGTTGGCAGACTACAAGATCTCAATGAGATTCTCTCTGTTTCTCATTTTGTGTTTTTCCTGAGATGAACTCTCTGGTAGGTTAATGCAGAGCTAACTTACCTCAGAGGGACATTAAAAAGGAGCAGTCAGCAAAATTAACTGAGGCGAGCCTAGCAAAGCACTTTGTAAATGAAAACCAGTTCTCCTCAGAATGTCAAGTGCAGAATCAAGGCTATTACTTTAAATAGTTCAGCTCTTTCACCTCAATTGCACATAATTAACTGAATTCTGCCATTTTTTAAGGGGCATTCTGGGTTAGGACACACTGGTTTTATAACCACAAACTCCCAGGAATTTGAAGAGGTCTCTACTTCTACCAGCTTCCTGGTGACATTGCCCTGAAATTCTCTACATTATTGACCATCTTTTTCACACAGGGCTGGAAAGGAGAGTCCTCGTTCCAAGGTGCATGTTCCATGCTCAGTCTCAGAGTTTCTCCTTGCAGCCAGCTCTCTTGAGCCACCAATTACACTGTCTGGTTTTTTGTTTTCGTAACATAGTTATTCATTCAATTATAAACACAATGAGTTCTGTTCATTCCCAGGCACTGTGAAAGAAGTTTAAAGCCACCAACAAGGCCAGTCTTGTTGCCTCTGCCGTCATCAACTTTGCATCTTCAGAAAGAGACAATACTTTACTCCATTTTTCAGACTTTCCCTACAGAGGCAATTGTCTCACACACAAAAAAATGGATAGTCCCACCTTCATTTTTTTTTCTTTCACTCCACACTTCATCATAATCTGGCTTTAACCCTCACATTTTTTTTTTTTTCATTCCAGCGATTATTTTATTTTGTGTATCAATTTTCCTTTGACTTCCATGGTCTCTTTGCAGCATTTATTAATACTGGCTATTTCAGTGCTCACTTTGGCAGCATATATACTAAAAATACTGGCTATTGCATTATTTTGGGCCTGTGCTTGATTGCTGTGATACCATCTTTGTCTGTATTTTCTCTAGCCTCACTGGCATGCTCGATATTCTTTCTATTCTTCTTCCTCGCTGCCCACCCTGCATATATAGATTCTTTGGGATCCATTTCTGGTCTAATTTTATTTACTTTTTCTGGAGTGACTTGAACTAGTTCTTCAACTATAAAGATATACTCAAAGGTCCCCAATATGTATATTGGGCTCAGTGTTTCTTTTTAATTCTGAAATCAAATTTTCCAACTGCCCTGTTTGGCATATTTATTTGAAGCATGTTAATTGTATTTAGTTTGGGTGCATGTTACATCTTTCCTGTTGAATGACCCTCCCATCCCCACTCCTCTGCCATCATGATCTATCATTTCCACTTAGGAATGGCACCACCAATGACAAGCCAGAAATATGGGTGCTGTCCTGCACACCTTCTGAGCCACTCCCATGCCACCAAGTCTTGTTCTTTCTTACTATGCCTTGACTGTGGCCTTTTCTCCATCCCCAACCCTGCTGCCTGAGGTTGGGTCATGTTCATTTCTTATCCAGATTTCTATTGAAAACCCTATTTAGTCTCAATCTTATTTTGCTCTAATCCTTCTTCCACATCATTATTGGACTGAGAAAAGCTAATTTCACACTCTTCCCATTTTAAACACTTTAAAGATTCCTTCTACTGTATATATGACTGCAAGGCCCTTCCAAATGAGCTTCTACCTACTTGTCTAGCACTGAATCTTACCTCGTCTGCTCAGTTTACCCTCAGTTCACATTGCCCTGCAGTCACAGATTCTGTCACTCAGGCCTCTGGGCCTTTGCATATACTGGTCTCTACCCAGAACATTCATCCCCTTATTTCTTCTCACACATCCTTCTGGACTTGACTCTAGATTTCCATGTGAAGCCTTCTCTAATTCTCTATTTCCCAGCCCTACACATTGCCTCTCCTGTTCCTACTGGTTTTGATTCATATATGCAAGGCACCACTTCAGACAATGTATTGTGATTACACTTTTCTATGTTCTTTAACAGGCTAGGAGCTTCTTGAGTCATGATCTGTATCTCATTTCGGGGTGTATAGAGAGAGCTTCACCTCGTATTTACCAATTACAAGAACTCAATCTTTGCACCACAGGTTAATCTTCTCACTGATTTCTCCCCTACAACCTGTGCTGTAATGTAAAGGCTTGTTGCTCTACTCTGTTCACAGTGTTCATCATCCCCTCCTATAGGCTGACCGCACGCCCCATGCATGCTTCCATTATTACACACAGCACCCTGCATTCTCATCAGTTCGTTTCTTATCTGTCCCCTTCTATTAGACATTGTACTCTCTAGGTAGAGAATCTATATCTATTTATCTTGCTTTTCCAAATAACCTAGCACTATGCTTGCCACATGAGAGGAAATCAGGAAATAGTCACTGAATGGAATGGAGTTAAATAGCCAAAGGCATTAGAAATCAGTTTCCCAAATACAAAACAAGGCCTAAATGTATTAACTTTATCAGCATTTTCTCAATCTGAACAGACATTTTAAAGGTGACATTATAATTTAAAAATAAAGATTCCGATGGCAGGCAAATTCTGGATTCCCTAAAAGTCATTTTCACTTCTGGGGATATATGCCATTCTAGTAATGAAAAGGCTCATATTAAAAAAAAAAAAAAAGGTGCGAATTAAAACCTAATATAGCTCTGAGGCCAGAGGTGCTGAGTAGAGTTTGAAGGTCACATACAATATAGTGCCAGAGCCACACAACCTTACAGAGGAAGAAAATGAAGCACTGCACTTGCCAAGCCCTTGGGTGCTTTATGATTTAAAGCAGCCCCTACCCAACAAGTGGGATTTCTTGGAGATTAAGCAAACATCTTATCTACAATGTTTGCACCAACTTGAGTCCTCAAGAAACTGTTAAGTTTTTAGGTAAGTAGAATAAACATGGTTAATATTAAAAGAAAACTTTTCTTCTAGTTTAGCAATCTGCCAACACAGAACAAGAAAGAATAATATCAATAGTCAAACCCATACAATTAACTTCCCTGGAGTCTTACTGAAATAATAAGGAAGAAAAATTAAAAACGACAATTGTAGGTCAGTTTGGAATGGTAGGCTCTCTTCACAGTTACAAGCTCAATTGAACTGGCTACCATGCATTTGATGTGGGCAGAGCCACACCTGTAATCAGCTTGGCCACAATAAATGTTATTTAACATTTATTACATCGCAGACAGATGCAGAGATATGAATAAACACAAGTGGAGAATTACTTCTTGTGATCAGATCTTTTTGAGCAGAGGACCCTGAAATGTAGAGCCTAATTTCTTTTGACTTAAATTATATGAATTAAGTAAAATAATCCATTTGCTTATATACACACTGAATAAGAAAAAAAAGGATATAAAACATGCCTCATAAATATAACTAAGTTACTGGGCATACATGTATATGCCACAAAGATATATGAATATGTTATGATGAAAATGATTGTGGGATGTTAAAACTGTTAGATCATTTTCATACTAATCATGAATGTCACATAAATATGATCACATGGAAAATATCTTGTTTAAGTCATCAATTAGTGGGGAAATTACAAAGATGTTACAAGTCCAAAGGAAAGCTCAAAGGATGGACCCATATGAGCAATCAGGAAGATTTACATGAATTGACAAACAGGTGCAAAACTGGTCAACATCTACGGACAATAATTAATTGCATTTGTCTAGACACAACCATTTGCATTTTTATAAACCAGAAAATTTGCATAATTATCAGTTTTCTACAATTTATTTATAGGACATTCAGTAATCATTTTTGTACATTTCAAAGACTTTCACAATTTTCCTTGACAAAACCTTGGCTCCATTTTGTTAAATAAAGACACTTACCAGTAACCTACCACCCTTTGCACACAAGCCAAGTGTCCTTATCTAATTCATCCCCATTACCCTTAAACTGACCAAATTTGATTCTTACTATAATTTCAGAAACCATAAGGACACTTTCCTTACCTAACATCCAAAAGAACTTTCCCACCTACTGACTTAGATCTGATATTTTTACATAGGGAATTGTCAAAGACTAAAACAAAAGCTACCAAAGAATGAGGGCCTGAGTTTATTAACTTGCCCGACAAAAGACCATACAACAATGTAAAAATTCACTGCATAGTTCATTTGGAGTGGTGGTGAGATAATCCAGAAGTTTCAAGAATGGTTAAGTTTGAAAATGATCACTCTAGGTAAAACATAAAATGAGTTTTTATGTCTGTATACAACTGGGTTTTTTTTTAAATGAGTATTCATTTGGTCAAAAATTAGTTTTCAATTAGGTCCAATAAGAGTTTGATGTACTGAAGTCATTCAAGCTTCACAATTCTTTCATGGATTTAGCTGCATAGAAAACTTTGTGTGAAAAACACAGTATTTAGCTTTGACATCTCCTAGGCAAGCGTTGCTCTAAATAGAAAATTTTCATTCTCACAATGCATAGTCTCATAAACTAAGAGTCAGAAAGTCATAACTATGGGTCAAATCTACAGCACATTTTAGTGTGACCTGAGAACTAAGAATGATTTTCACATTTCTATAGAGTTGTGTAATATATATATATATATATATATATATATATATATATATATGCCACAGAAACCAAAAGTTTACAAAGCCTAAGATATTTGCCATCTGGCCATTCACAGAATAAATTTGTTGACCCCTGTCTTAGACCACAGTGTTAGATAAGGTTTATACTGCAGATATCCCTGGGAAATATAAAATGGATTGTACTTTGTAGTGACGTACAAACAAGAAATACAACAGCCTGAGTCATAAAAGATCTAAGAAGGAAGTAGCAGGAAGACACTGATTTCCTAGAAAGAGTAAACATTTACAAAATCTCATAGAAAGAATATTAAAATGGAAACCAGAGTTACCAGGCAAACATCACATCTGGCCTTGCTGGCAAGGAGAAAGAAAGGAAGAGGCATAAAAGAAAAAAAAAAAATGAAGGTAATTTGACTCGTTAGTCAAGCAATGCCTCCTGTCACATCTCTCCAAGGACTAATGAGTGCTCATTTGTGGACAAGCAAGGGAAATCATAATGAGAACAAGAGCCAAAGTATTTTCTAAGAAATACCAAACTGTATTAAATTTTAAAAGATAGACTAAAAGCAAACTTAAGTGTAGAGTGGAAAAGTTTTTCTGCCAGACAGGAACCCTATCCAATATAGAATCTGCGTTGGGAAGAGGGGCAATTGGTAAATCTTTAAAAGCCAAAGAACTATGAAACATCTCTGTCCCATGTTAGGAAAGTCACATCTTTGAAGGCTACTGTTAGGGTGGCCGCACCTGAACTTTTCAAATAGGCAAGCACTCCTCAGGCTGCAGGTGGTCTGGCTACGGCGCAACTGGATGATTTGGGGGGTGCAGAGGAGTGTAGGATTTTAACATACAAATTTTGAGGGGACAATAATATTCATTTTATCATTATACCTTTATATCATTCACTATATCATTATAACATTAACAGTTTCAGAGATTTATTCATAACTATATAGTCATAGAGATGCCCCAAAATATATAAGGATGTGTAGTGCAATAATGTATATGCTAGTGAAATCAGATAGAAAACCTAATTGTAAGAAAATTGGTTAAATCAATATGGCATGTCCACATAAAGACCATGCTAAGAGAATTAAAATGGCAGGATTGATATTTATGTGTTTACATGGAAAAATAGCCGTAATGCATATGTTGTTAAATAGAAAAGCAAGTTATAAGCTAGCATGTTTAGTACAAAGTCATAATTCTATACAAATAGAAAAGTTTTAACTTTCTATTTCTTACCATGAACATGGGTTACTTTTGTAATAAATAATATACTTCTTTGTACCTTTACTTACAGAAACCCAACACCAGCCAACCTTTCTTGTCTTTGCCCATAGCATCCTCCAACTTCTCTTTTACTCCAAACTGGGTTAACAGTTGCCAATTGATGCTCTTTAATGCCCTGACATTGGAATTTTGCTCAGGGGTTTCCCAGCCTGGAATGTGCCTCAGTTCATCTTTTCAGAAATATTTCCAATTCCTCCTGGAAGTCTCCTCTGAGCAGACCACCTGAGTTGAACATCCATGCCTTTAAACTGGGACTTGGAGCTTGTCCTCAAGTTTCTTCGCCTGAGGTCAATACCTCTCCTGGGGCAATCATAGGAGATCTCAGCATGTGTGCATGTACAGGATGTGCTCAATCAATTGGCAATAACTTTGCATCTCCTTACTTTACATGCTTCTTACTAATTTTGAAAAACTGTTTCTAAGGTTATGATTTAACATCATTGTTTCAGATATAAAGTATTAAACTCTGAGAGCAAACATCATGTTGAAGGGATACAATGTCAGAGCAACCATCATTTCTGGAAAGCATGCACAGTGAACTGTTAAAGAAATTGCAAAATTCAATAACATCCCTTTACATACAGTTTACAACATAAAGAAGGTGTATGGTGCTGATCCTAATGTCGCCACACCAACAAGGAAAATGTATAAGGTACGTAAGGATTGCACAAGTCCAGATACTGTACACAGAATCCAGGAGGTCACCAATGAAGATCCAAGATGTTTACTTTGACATTTTGAGAGAAGTAGTTGTATTGTGGATGAAGCAGGTAGAAAATGGACGTCATTTTATCTTCCAACAAGATGGTGCACCAGCACATAATGCCAAAAAGGTGGGAGAATTTCTCAGTGTCAATGTTCCTAAATTCTGGTGAAAGGAAATCTGGTCTCCTAGTTCACCATATGCAAATCCCTTAGACTATTATGTATGTAGTGTTTGTGAGAGAAAAGTTAATAAATAACCTCATTCCAATAAAGAGGCTGTTAAAGCTAAGGTTGAAAACACTATGATGTCCATGGATAAAGAAAATAAAAGTTTTTTTTTATTTTCCAATAATGCAACTCTTACAAAGTATATGTAGGATCTGATATTCCTACATATAAGGGTCACCCTGTAAGAGTCACTGAGAGAGAATAGCTAAAGATGATGATTTCACCTAGACTGACAATGTGGTGGAAACAGGAAATCAGAGAGGTGTTCAAAAGCACAGAAGGCCTTAGGAATTTCCAAATATCTTGAGAAAGACATTCAAACTCCTATAGGACATGGGATGAGGATCCTTGGCTAATTTTATTTTAATCATGTAAACAAGGTAGCTGATTCAAAATCTTATGACCCCTAATAATTTTCTCAGTGCTCTTCCCACAGACTCCAGGATGTATGTATTTATCCTCCTCTGACACTGGGAGAAGTTTTGGGAAATACTGGCTAGGTGATATCAAATGATCCATGTAATTCTAACATCTACATCTTTGGCAAAGCACTGTATAGCTACTAAGAAAACTTGATACTTTTCTTCATAAAGTAGTTACAGGTAAAAGTGAGACCTAATAACTGTAAAGAAATCCATTTTAAGTAAGATTATGTCCACAAGATACCAAAGCAGAGATTGGAATTTGTTCCACTAAAAAAATTCCTAGAATAATTGGCTACATTTAGACTACACATGATAAGAAACTTAACTCAAAACTCCCTGCAGAGGAATGTTTCAACAATATGTCTATGACATGGAACTGTAAATTGGAAACCAGCCTCTTAGATCCAATCCAGAGGGCACCACTTCTGAAATTATCAATAATTCAGTATCTTTAAACAATTCATTAGCATTAGTGTCAGGTTGCAAATCTATTCAGGCAGACATATCAATCACATATAGTAATGATGACAGCAACTGAAAATCAGAAAAGTCAAATTAACTGCCAAGGCCTCCCACACTCAAAAACATTTAACAAAGATAGCTGATTAACTCACTCTCACATAGTCATTTACCCAGCCTTGCAGAGTTCATTCAAAAGTAATTTCCACTACTTTAATAAGCAACCTATATAACTTGCTAATGAGAATGTGTCAGAATACATCTCTACAAAGTCAATGAAATGTCACAGGTATAGGGTGAGCAAATCTCCAAAAGGTATCTATCTGGTTCTATCTCAAAAAAAATTTTTATATAGAACTGTCTAGTAAAGAGTGTCCTGGAAATTTGTCACTGTTCCATCACAGTTTGGCTGGAATTATCCAGAGATTAAGTAAAACCTCATGTTCATGCCAGCAAATGAATCAGAACTGTATGTCAGTTATTTTGTTAAAAGTTTTTAAATAAATTCTATTCTAGATACTGTTTTTATAAAATATTAAGAAAATGTACTTTCTTCATTGTATCCCTCTTTGGGTACCATTGTTGGATTGTGCAGGCTTGTATTGATTTGTTTACCATTTAATTACTTTCATCCTATGTGTCAAATGAAATCATTTAGGAAACCATTTTCAGAAAGTTGGCAAAGAAGGTCAGATGTTGAAATGACAATGACTGTTTTAAAACAGTAAAAACATACAAAAAGAAGACAACCAACCATGTTGTTCTATTTTAACACAAAAAGCAGAAAGCTCTTCTTGGTGTTATGATGGAGAAATCTTATTAGGATAAGGCAAGAGACATTACTATTCATAATATAAAAAAATTCATCTTGCAGTAATTCTTTACTCAGGCTCCAGTTCATAACATTTATTTAGGATTCTAGCCTATGGTTGGCTATCTGGAATACGGTACCATGCATTCATTGAAGATTTCTTTGTTGGCCAGATTTATGAACAAATGACTTCTGAGAATATAACCCTCAGCTCCTTAATATTCCCTTTCTCTGTTGCCTCTTGGATATAGAAAATGTAACTTTAGTTTTTCTAGAAAATATAACCTAGGAATTCTATTCAACATTTGCTTGTGATGAATGTTCTAAAGACCACATATTTGCCCAACATTATGTGCTCCCTGGTGGTCCTCCTACTAAACAGACACACCCACACACACACATTATTATTATTGCCATCTTTTCATTTCAGAAACACACCATAATATTATAGTATCCACATATATGATGGTAAATTTCTCTGACTGGAATTAAACATTTGCTAAAGAACTACAGGTGTCTGTAAAATAATCAAGTGAGTCCCAAATGCAAGAAAAAAAAAAGAAAATAAATAATCTGGCAATTAGTACATCATCAACATCGTTAACTTTAATCTCCAGAGTCTATTCTTTTTAGATGAGAGAACAAAATAAGAAAACCTCACAGCTACACTATTGTGACAGTCAATTACATTTTGATAGAACAGCTTCATGCTTTCATCTGTAATTAAAGTCGGCAGTCTTATAAATTAAATTCCTACAAAAGGGAAGTTGGATGGGAGCAGGGGGAGCACTTAGTTGTTTCTAAGAAAAAAAGCTGGAAAATAAATTGTGTATAAGACCAACTATCTCTGAATAGCCAAATTACTGACCTACTTACTAGGCATATTGTGATTAGGATAGATGTGTAACATCACTAGCATGTTAGAAACTATTTCTTTTATTGGCAGACCACAAAATGGTTAACTGTCATTTATTCTAATTCAGTGTGGGCTCCAAATAATATATCACAATACTGGAAATTTTTAATTATACAATAATTGGTAAAGAAACATAATACTGCTAAAAACCATAAAGTAACATTGCCCACTATGATAGAATGATTGAAATCTTAGCCCTTATTTTATAAGTCAAGTCACGTAATTTGCTTTGGCTTTTGGAGTATTAACAGACATGAAGCAAGCAGAAGATGGAAAAACTGCTGGCATAGGTGGTCTTGCTCTCTTTGAGGTTTTCATCCCTCTTACAATAAAACTCCCAGGCTGATCAGCTGATCCCAGAAGGAAAATTTCAAAAGGAGAACAGTGTCAACCCAAAATGAGTGTAGCCCACGACAAGCTTTAGACCCGGGCTGACTATTGACCCAGGAATTGATCTCAATTGAGAGCAGTATATCCTCCCATTAAATACAGTCTAAATGGGCCAACCATCAGCTACTGATCTTCAGATGAATGGGAAATAGAAGCTTACATTTCTATTATGACATTGTATGTTTGTGGCAGTAGCTAAATAAAACACCTACCAAATAAAGCTTAATTCCTTAATACAGAATCCAAAGTCCTCCATAGCTTCCCTTCACTCAATTCAGTCATTCATTCATTAATTCACTCAATTAGCAAGTCCTTGAGTACCTACTACATGTCATTTACTAGTCTAGTACCAGGGATATAGTTATAAAAATGTTTAACAAAAGTTCACACTATTATGGAGCTTACATTCTAGAAGACAAAGAAAGTAATAAACAGACATGACAGGTAGTAATAGCTTCAATGAACAAAGCCAAATAAAAGTAGAGAGAATGATAATAATAATAGAGTGGTCAGAGAATGCCTCTCTAATTGGGTGATATTTGAGAAGACATCTGAGTTAAAATAAGGAACAAGAGATGCATGTATACATCTCAGGGAAAAAAAGATTCCAAAAGTCAAAGGGAACAGAAAATGCAGATGCTGGGGAGGACATACTGAATGTATTTCAGCAATAGCATGGAGTCTCCTATTTTGAAACACAATAAAAATATAAAATTAAACATACCCACTTACAAAAAAGTGAAGTCACAAATAAAACAGTAAGAAAAAGAAGCAAAAAACTACAAAATAGGCAGAAATAACAAAATGTCACTAGTAAATTAAAAACTATCAATAATCAATAACTACTTTAAATATAAATGGATTTGACTTACTAATCAAGAGACAGAGTGGTTTAAAGAATAAAAAACAACTTCCAACTATATGCTGTGCACAAAAATTTTTAAAAAGCCCACTTTTGATTTAAAGATATACATTGGCTAAACAGGATAAAATATTTCATGCAAATGGTAACCAAAAAAGAGCAGGGATAGGTATACTTATATCAAAATTTACTTTACATCAAAATGCCACAAGTGATAAGGAAGGTCATTACATAATGACAAAAGGGTCAATTCAACAGGAGACAAGACAATTATAAATATCTACCCAACATCAGAGCACCTTTAGAAGCTCTGACAGATCTGAAGAGAGCTATAGACAGCAATACATTAGTAATAGCAGACTTTAGTACCCAACTTAACAATAATTGACAGATCTTCTGGACAGAAGATCGATAAGGAAAGAGCAGACTTGAACTATGCTGTAGACGAATAAACCTAATAGACGTATGAAGAACCTTCCACTCAACAGAACACACATTCTTCTCAAATGCCTATAAAACATTCTCCAGGACAGATCACATAATATGTCCCAAAACAAATCTTAACAAATTGAAGAAGATTGAAATTATTCTAAATACCTTTTCTAACCACAATGGAATAAAACTACAATCAATAAAAAAAGGTAAATAGAAAAATTCACAAATGCATGGTAATTTAACAACACGCCCTTAAGCAATCTTTGGATCAAAAAACTCAGAAAGGAAATTCGAATATATCTAAAGGCAAAGGAAAACAAAAACAGAGTGTACTAAAAACAAAAGGAATACTAACAGGGAATTTAACGATAAAGTACTACATTAATAATAATAAGTAAACAATTTAATATTATACCTCAAGAAGCTAGAAAAAGCCCAGGCTGGGTGGCTCAGCTGGTTGAAGCATAGTTCTATAGACCAAAAGTTTGCAGTTTCAATTCCTGGTCAGGGCACATACCTAGGTTGTGGGTTTAATCCCCAATTGGGACACATACGGGAGACACACAATGTTTCTCTTTCACATTAATGTTTCTTTCTCTTTCTCTCTCTCCTCCCTTCTCTCCCCACCCCCACATTTCCTCCCTTCTCTAGAATCATGGACATATCCTCAGAGGAGGATTTTAAAAAGTTAGAAAAAGAACAAACTAAGTCCACACTTAGCAGAAGAAAGAAAATAAAAGTTAAAGCAGAAATCAATAAAATAGAGAACAGAATAGAAAAAAAATGACAAAATTAAAATTTGGTTCTTTGAATAAACAAAATTGACAATACCTTAAACAGACTAACAAAAAGAGAAAAGATTCAAAGTAAAACCGAAGGGGCCACATTACAAGTGATGCCAAAGAAATAAAAAAAGAAAAAAAAAGATCATAAGGGATTATTAGGAATAATTAAATATAATTTAATATATTTGATATGTTCTTGGATATTGCAACTTAAGCAAAATGACACATAATGAAACCAATTTTACCATAGCCTAATTTATATTGTACAAACAAGAGTTAAGTTTCTATTGCATATTTCTGGTCACAAAAATATCAACAAACTTTTAAGTAAAGAGCTAAAACACTTCTAATATTAAACATTGAAATAACTGTGTTATATATACAAAACATTCCTAATATTAGATAATGATGTGAGTGAGCTGCACATATATTTAAGAAAGATTAATAAAAGCAAGATAATAATTATTTTTTAAAGATCTTATTCATTATTTTTAGAGAGAAGGGCAGGGAGGAAGGAAGAAAAGGAGAGAAACATCAATGTATAGTTGTCTTTCACCTGCCTCCAGCTACAGACCTGGCTGGAGACCTGGCTTGCAACTTGGTTATGTGCCCTGGCTGGGAATGGAACCAGTGATCTTTGGGTTCACAAGCTGGTGCTCAATCCACTGAGCCACACCAACCAGGGCCTAAAATAATTTTTTTTTAATTTATTTATTTTAAAGATTGTATTTATTATTTTTTAGAGAGAGGGGAAGGGAGAGAGGGAGAGATATGTCAATGTATGGTTGCATTTTTCACATGCCTCCAGCCATGGACCTGGCTGGAGACCTGGCTTGCAACCTGGTTATGTTCCCTGGCTGGGAATCTAACCAGTGACCTTTGGGTTCACAGGCCAGCACTTTACCCACTGTGCCGCCAGCCAGGGCTAAAATAATTATTTTTAAGTGACTTATTTCTGTTCAGGGCTGCAGGTCCTCAGAGCCTCTCCCAGCATCTCAGGGTGCAAGATGGGAGCCAACCTGGAGAAGAATACCCACCATTTCATTGCAGGGTGCACTCACACACCCACACTCAATCATAGTGAAATCATTTACATGAGCAAATTAATCTAATGTGCAGAAGTTTAAGATGTGAGAACAAACCAAGAGTATCCAGAGAAAACCCACACAGACAGTGACCCAGGCTGGGAATCTTTTTTTTTTTTTTTTTTTTTTTTAATGTTATTACAAAATGTTGAATGAAATAACACCATTTGAGGACCTGCTGTATGCACTGACAAATCAGACAACCTGGAAGAAATAACATCCTAGAAACATGGAACTAAATCAAGAAGAAATAGAATGCCTGAAGAGACCAACAACAAACAACAAGGTCGAGTCAGTCATCAAAATCCTTTCAAACAATCCTTCCAACAACAAAAGCCCAGAACCATATTGCTTCACAAATAAATTCTATCAAAATTTGAACAATTAATATATTAGTAACCTTAATTTAGCAGCATACTAAAAGAATCATACAACATAAAAGTGGGATTTATTTCTGGGATACAAGGATGGTTCAACCTACATAAATCAATAAATGAGATCCATCACATGAACAGAGTTCTGTAAAAGGATGAAGAACTTTTTTAAATTACATGGTCATCTTAATAGATAGAGAAAAAGCATTTAACAAATTCATCACCTCTTATGAAAGACTCAACAAATTAATTATATGAGGGGGACCTCAAATGGAATTTATCTATAAAAATTATATATTATTCTTATATGTTTAAACTTCAGTCACCTCAAAGTACTCTCCATTTGATTCAATACACCTATTGAGATGTTTTTACCACTGCTCAAAAAAGTTTTTGAACTCATTCATTTTTATGCCTTTTAGTTATTTTGCTGGGGGGGTTGTTTGTTTGTTTGTTTCACTTCTTTCATACCAGCAAAATATTTCCCTTTGAGAACTTTTCATCCAGGGAAACAAACAAAAAAAAAGTGCTTGGGGCCAGATTGGATGACTAGGGAGGGTGGAGCATAGGGGTTCATGCCATTTTGGGTCAAAAACTGCTGCATACCCAGCACAGTGTGGGCAGGTATGCACTAGATCACCCATCTTGAAATGAGCAAACACATCAAATCTTCAAAATAAAATTCAGTGAAGCCGAACTCAGCCTCTCACAACAACACCAGCTAGTACAATAGTACCATAGTTTCCTAGGACACTCATCTACTGGAAGAAGCTTATATTCCTTCCCTCTAGAAAATAATACCAGGTTTTTTCAGGGTCCCCCCTCACGGGATTTTACCCCAACATAATGAAGATAATATATGACAACCCACAGCTAACATCATATTCAATGGTGAAAAACTGAGAGCTTACCCCCTAAGATCTGAAATAAGACAAGGACTTCTACTCTCAACCCTACTATTCAATATCATACCAAAAGCCCTACCCAAACCATTTTGGTAATGGTAATAAAAATACAATGAATAAAAATAATAAGTAAAATTATCTGTTTACAAATGAAAATCTTATATTAAGAGACTCCTAAAAACACTGCAGAATAATCTGTTAGAACTAATACACAAATACAGCAAAGTTGTAAGATGCAAAAGTCAACATACAGAAATCAGCTGCATTACTATTCACTAACAATGAAATTATCCAAAAAGAAAATTAAGAAAGCAGTCCCACTTACAGTAGCATCAAAAAATAAATAAATGCTTAGGAATAACCTTGACCAAAGACACTTAACCAAGAACACAAAAGACTTGTTAACTGAAAACTATAAAACACTGATGAAAGAAATTAAAGCAGTTACAAGTAAGCAGAAAACTATTCCATGGTTATAGATTAGAAGAATATTGTTAAAATTGCCAGACAATGCAAAGTGATCCATAGGTTCAATGTAATCTCTACAAAAATTTCAATACCATGTTTTACAGAAGTAGTAAAAACAATCCTAAAATTCACATGGAACCACAAAAGATCTGGAATAGCCAAAGCAGTCTTAAGTGAGATGAACAAATCTGGGGGCAGCACACTTCCTGGTTTCAAAATATGAGCCTGTCCCAAAATCACAGAAACAAAAATAATATGGTACTGGCATAAAAATAAACACAGAGATCAATGGAACAAAATAGAGGTGGTGGTGTTACCAGGGGGGAAATGTGGGCAAAAACCTGAAGCATACAGAACTCTGGTACCCTGTTGGTGGGGATATAAACTGATATGGCCATTATGAAAACAATATGGAGGGTCCTCAAAAATGAAAGATAGAACCTCTATACTAGACAGCAATTCCACTTTTGCACTGAAATTAAAATCTTGAAAAGATATCTACACTCCTATGTTCCTTGGAGCATTATTCATAATAGCTAAGATATGGAAGCAACTTAAATATTTATCGACAGATGACTAGGTTTAAAAATGTGATATATAATATATGTAATAAAAATACTATTTAACCCTAAAGGAAATCCTGCCATTTGTAATAACAAGTGGAAGAACCTAGGAGACATTATGGTGAGTGAAATAAGCCAAACCCAGATAAAGGATGATCTAAGACAGTCAAACCCATAGAAGCAGAGAGGGGTAAACAGAGGCATTAGTCAACTTCACAGGTGCGTTCTTATCTTCAAACCATCAAGTTGTGTGTATGTATTATGTATAGCTTTTCCAATGTCACAAACAGAAACAAGGAGAAAGGGAAAGAACATGGTATCAGAGGGTAGCAGGAAGCTAGGCCATGTGGGCCATGGGGCCCTACTCTTACCCAAAGAGACTAAAAACATCTGTCATTGATATCTACCTCTTATTATCAATCTACTTATCTATCCATCTGTGTACTTGTCTATCTACCTATCAATCCCCTCATCTATTGTCTATCATCCATCAATCTTTATTTCTCTATTTACCCATGTACTATTGCCATATAACCTGTGTCACAAGTATCGATATCTGTGATGTGGCTTTCCTACAAGATCTTGAGATTCCTGATGGTAGAGGCTATGTCCTACTCATGTCCTTATTCCACAAAATGGCTGACACATTGCAAGCTATCAGATAATAAAGGTTAATAAGTGTACAAATATACAAGCATTTAGTACAAAAACATCACTCATATTTTTAAGAATAGTTTTTTTAGATTTAATTGTTAATAGATATGTATTTATTGCCATCTTATTGTTCATAGTTTTTATTGCCATCTTATTGTTCATAGTTTTTATCTTTTTTTTTTTTTTTTAAATAAGTCCCTTTAACATTTCATATAATAATGGTTTGGTAATGGTGAACTCCTTTAGGTTTTCTTGTCTAAAAAGCAGTTTATCTGCCCTTCCATTGTAAATAGTATCTTTGCTGGGTAGGGCAATCTTGGCTGTAAGTCCCTGCTTTTCATGATTGAATATTTCCTGCCAATTCTTCCTAACCTGCAAAGTTTCTTTTGAGAAATCAGCTGACAGTCTTAGCAAACAAGAAGAACAAAGACAGTTTCATGGATACAGAGAGTGTTTTTGATGGTTGCCAGATGGAAGAGGTATGTGGGAGGATGGGTGAAGAGCTGGGGGGATCAAGTAGAAATAGGTAGCTACAGAATAGCCATGGGAAGGTAAGGTACAGTACAGGAAATAGAGTAGCCAATGAACATACCTGCATGACCCAAGGACATGAACAGTGGTATGGGGATTGCCTGAGAGAGTAGGGGGTGCTGAGTGGAGGGGGACAACGGGGAGAAAAATTGAGACTACTGTAATAGCATAACCAATAAAAATAATTTTAAAGGAAAAAGAACACAGTAATAATTCCCTTGGTAACACAGTTCTGGGGATCAAAAGCTACACACCATGCAACTCTGAATAGAAGCAGAGGGTGGGAGAACCTCAGCTCTTGCTAGCCTGAGGCCCCTACTGGGAAATTTATCACCTGTAATATCTGAGGGTAATTCAGAAAGTTCTGCCACTACTTTCTCCTATATTCTAGAGCCTGGAAGCTTTTGCCTCAACAGCAATATGGACAAGTACTATGGATGGCACTATATCTTTAACCTTATGCCTAACTAATACAAATAATACATACAATGTTGTGGTGTAATGGCATGGTAGGTATGTGCATTTCCAACCAGCTAGTCCTATTCTTAGCCATGATGAAAAATAGCTACCTATGCAAGGGATTGAGCTGGATGAGAGAATATTCCACAAAATAGATTGCATGGCCCAGAAGAAATCAATATGGTTTTATTTACTTTACGGAAGGCAACTCTCAGGGACAGCACAGCCATATGATATATAAAGAGGTTTTATTCTGAGTTTTACGGACTTCCTTTCCTGGAAAGAAGGCATATAAGTTATCCAGAAAACCAAACATTACTGGGACCCAACCAAGACTCCAAAATGCCCCCACTGTCCCCTCCTACTAATGTAAATTAGTATGTCACATTGTAGAAGGGGAACAAGAACAAATAGGAATGGA
The DNA here is from genome assembly GCA_004026585.1 of Noctilio leporinus. Taxonomy (NCBI): domain Eukaryota; kingdom Metazoa; phylum Chordata; class Mammalia; order Chiroptera; family Noctilionidae; genus Noctilio; species Noctilio leporinus. Next base: position 30,439 of record PVIW01003144.1, on the reverse strand, counting down.
GATGGAACTGTCTTCTTAGGATCCCATCCTATGATTTTGCAATATCCATAAACATTCTTAACATTCCTCCACAAAGATTCTGGCTTGATAACACCAGGACTCCATGCATAATATGCAAATGCATTTCTTGTGAATTTTTTGTTTCCCAACAGAAATTGTTCTAAAGCTTGAATGCCCTTCATGATCTATTTTGGATGCTAAAATACCCTGGAATAAAACAGTATTTGCCCCAAATTCTGAAAAGAATGGCCAGGCTTTTGATGACAGATATTTGGGCGCACACAGAGGCTCTTCTACTTTATACCAAGCCTGATTCAAAATTCAGGCTGTGAGGGTAGATAAGAGCGTGTATGGTTTTCTTTTTTTTTTTTTTAAACTTCAACTTTGAAATGAGGTAATTTCATGCTTTTAAATCACAGAGAGAGAGCTTTGTAAGCAGTTGCCTCACAGCAAGCCTCCGCCAGATTTCCAGAGATTGAATTCTGTTCTAGCTGGGGAAATGTCTCTGGAACAATAGTGGGAGTTCATTTTTCTCCTCAGTCAATTCTCCCCTTTAACAATTAGGACGCAGCGAGCTGCATTTGATCAGGTTGAAATGGCGGGGCCGAATCCATACTGACTAGACTTCATTGTATCTCCCCAGATGATGTTCTTGCTGTGCCCTTCAACTGTGCCGGCGGGGTCACGTCACTCCATTTCTTGTCTAAGTTGATTGTTTTTCCTGCTCAAGTGTGCTCACCTCAGAAGATGAAAAGATTGTCACTGAGTATTTTGATTATTTTTGTGTTTGTTTTTCTTCTGCAGCTTCCCCGGGGTATAAATTATTACTGCAACACTCCACAGTATCATCACTGTTGGCATGCATCCGGACCTGTGTTTTTTCACATTTCAATATACAAATGGGATGTGTCATTAAGGTATTACAGTGCCAAACTCCATACCTTCATTTCAACTGAGGTATTGTCTTATCATTTTTAACTCCATCTCTCCTGTATTTCTAAAGCCCATTATCAGTGCCTCTTTAAAGTGCTTGCTCTGTTTTTTCCTTCCTACTCCACTTCCTTCTCCCCCACAGAATATAAATTCTTTTAGGATCTTATATAGCCTTGCATCTTTTGCAAAACATAGCTCAGGTCGTGGCTAGTGTGGCTCAGTTGGTTGGAGCACCATTCCATGCACTGAAAGGTCAAGGGTTTGATTCCCAGTCAGGGCACACACCTAGGCTGCAGGTTCTGTCCCCAGTAGGGGTGCATATGAGAGGCAACCAGTAGTTTCTCTCTCACATCAATGGTTGTCTCTTTCCCTATCTCCACTCTCTCCCTTCCTCTCTCTCTTAAATCAATAAACTTATTCTCATTTCCTGGCAATCACCAGTGATAAACTGGTAAGTGAAAGAAGAGTAAATGGAATGAATAAACGAAGGGATAATGGTGTTGTACATCTTTACTCATGTTGTACAGCCAATGCTATTTCATCAGTAAGTTTCTTTGCAGGCAGCAGTTGTCCTTGCAGACTGAACAAAAAAAATGCCCTTCTCTATTTTTATCTTTAGTCCCTCACATCACCAGCTACACTATTTAACACCCCTTGGCTATAGCAGAACTTACTTTTCTGATTTTAATGATTAAAATCGGCTGTTTACAACCTTGAGCTTGTATAGAAATCACTGAGAAGGCCTCTTACAACACAGGTGTCCGGAGCCATCCCCAGTTTCTTATTCATCAGGTCTGAGGTGGGGCCTGAGAGTGTTTTTCTAACCAGCTCGCAGGTGATGCTCATGCTGCTGGCCCAGGACTGCACTTTGAGACCAATGGATTAGCCAACCACCTAGGATATTTCTGCCGCAAATCTGTCTCCTTAGTTGTTATTCATAGAATAAGAGTCCACCAAAAAAAGAGAACTAAAGCCAGTCAAAACATTTTCAGTCTTCTGGTTCAATCTCTGAAATCATCACTGAGGATAAATGGAAAGTCTGAGTGAAGATGTTCACCCAATACATAGAGTCCTTCTAGTTCAAGTTTCAACCATTGAGTTGGCCAAAAAGTCCATTATGTTTTCTTTTTCTGTATGATGACTCTAGTAGTATTTAGTTGTCTTTAACTTCATTTGAAATAATTTTGTTAGATTGCACTGGGGCAGCTGTCATATCAGTGTGCATTTAAAAAACATCAAGATTGAAAAAGGGGATGGATGTAACACAACAAAATTAAATTAAAAAAATAAAAATATTTTTTTAAAAATTTTAATTAAAAATTAAAAATTTAATTAAAAATTTAATAAAAAATCATGATTGGTGAATTTGGGGGCAGCCATTTTAATATTAAAGATGGAAGAAGATAAGCCACATTTTCAGTGTATTATGCTTTATTATTTAAAGAAAGGTAAAAACACAACTGAAATGCAAAAGAAAGATTTGTGCAGTGTATGGAGAAAGTGCTGTGATTCCTCAAACATGTCAAAAGTGGTTTGCAAAGTTTCTTGGTACTGTTGACATTTTGACCCAATAACTTTGCTGTGGGCTGTCTTGTGCATTAGAAGATGTTTACCATCACCGCTGGCCTCTACCCAGTAGCCAGTAGCAGGAGATCGATGACATGCTCAAAATATCCAAATCAATAAAGTTATTGCTAAAAATTTTAAATGTGTCCTTTATTTTATGGGGGGAAAAAGGAATGGACCTTTTGGCGAAACCAAAACAAGGGATCATCAAGAGGGAAAATTGGAAAGGACTGTGCCCTGGTGGGCTAACATTGCCAATAATAGTCCCATAGACAGGGACCCATCCCCATCCTTGCTGCTTGCTAAACCACTTACTGAATTACGTGCTTTAAATCCATGAGTTTAATGTTAACGCATTGTTGACTGGTCATGAAAAATCTTGTGTTTTCAAACCCAAACATTGTTGACTGAGTTAACTCATGTTTGCCCTTACATTAGTTTATACAACTTTTTTTTTTTCTTTAAGATTTTATTCATTATTTTTAGAAGGGCAGGGAGAGAAGCAGAGAGAGAGACACATATCAAGGTATGGTTGCCTTTCACCTACCTCCAGCTGGGGACCTAGCTGGAGACCTGGCTTGCAACCTAGTTATGTGCCTTGACTGGGAATCGAACCAGTGACCTTTGGGTTCGCAGGCTGGCACCTATCCATTGAGCCACCAGCTAGGGCTAATTTATACAACTTTTAAAACTGAGAATAATACAGGATTTTGTAAAATGTTTTCTTAATTGCGTTTACATTTATTATAAAAACATTTTTTCTAGGTATCCCAGGTTTTATCACAATTTTAGTATTGCAAAAATTTCAAATATGGCACATCATGATGGTGAATTATTTTTCAATGAATTGTATGCAGGTGCTTTTTCTGTTTGCCCAAATGACTTTCAGAAAGTGTAGAGCCCTGGTATGGAAGATGGCAATCTGTTGGAATAGTTACGAACCTGATACTTGACCACAAATATGGCAAAAAAGAAATGTGACTGAATCTGATAGTGAAAGTGATTTTGAAGAAGAGTGGACAGAAAATGACATTATACCACCTTTGGAGGTTTGTACAAATATTTCTGATGTAACTGTTGAATTTAGCGATCCATGGAGTATCAGTGAAGTGACAGGTATACTTTTCCACAATAATTTTTTTTGATTAATTGCTTCTCAAACCAATTTATACCACCACCAGATGGAAAAACTTTATGAAACATCTGCTAAAACTTTACCGTGGATGGAGTTATCACTAGTAATATGAAGAAGTGTCTCAGTTTACTAATATTGATGAAACAAACAAAAATATTACATTGGAGATTACTGGTCAATGGACCCTTTGCTTGAAGAACCCATATTTCCTAAGACTATGATCAGAATGAGGTTTGAGCCAATCCTTACTTTTTTTCATCTTAGTGAAAATTCACAAGCTACGCCTAATGAAGAATGACTTTATAAAATTAGGTCTCTTTTGGATTACTTTATTTTAAAATTTCAGTCTTTGTATAGATTTAAACAAGAGTTATCCCTAGATGAAGCAATGATACCATATAAAGGGCATATCAGCTTCAGAAAGTTTCATTTCAATACATTATGTATAAATCAAGTATATTAAAATTTAAATTGTTTCATTTTCATATTTAATTATGTAGCCAGTGACATGGGATAGCTTTTGTATAAAATTGCCAGTCAACAACATGTTAATTCTGTAGTGGTCCAAAGAGTATCATGTTTGGCCCCTACCTTCTTTTGCTTAGTTGAAATCTTCCCCTGCTCTTTAGTTATTAATTTTTTTTTAACAGTTCTTATGATCTTGTAAAGACAAGGCAGTTGGAAGCCTAAAGCATGGACATGAAATTATCAGATTTATATTTAAAAATTAAGCTTAGAAGTAAATGTAGAAATAGACAAAACTCATTCACTTAAGAGATCCTTGGGTTTTTAAGTCATAACTAGATAATACTTCCTACCATAGATTTTATAAATTCATAGTAAAATGGCAATGAAAGGACAGTTATCAAATCTAAAAATTAAAACTAAGATTTATTGTCAGTTAATATCCAAAATCGGATAGTTATTTCCATACTAAGGTAGTGGAGACTGATATTGGTGCTAACTAGAGAAACAACATGAGACTCCCATTAAACTCCAGGTGTATCAATTAATGATGGCATTTGTGAGTAACAAAACATTTGCCACATAGGGACGTAAACAGGGTTTATTGTTTTTCTTACATGCTAAGTCTGGAGATGGGTAATTGCTGCTGTAATTAAACTAATAACATAAGAAAACTGAAATGAATCTGAAAGCAGAGAATAGAATAAATTAAAAAGCTGATTATTTTTAAAAATTAATTAAAGGCAAAATATATTTGACAGTCTAATTCAGGAAAACTGAAGTCCATGATAGAAATGTGAAGAAGGCTCTGAACTCCTCTTCCCCACCCCACATATTTCTTCCAGTAGCTGAGACCTCCCCGAGATCATCACAAGAAGGGAAGAGAAACAGAAGTGGACGCTGAAGTGTTTTTCATTCCTTTGTGATGTACACAGGCATGACTGGCAAACTGTGGGTTTGGTTCCAGACCACTGAAGTAAAGTGAGTCACGCATAAAGCAAATTGTTTTTTTGGGTTTTTTTTGTTTTGTTTTGTTTTGTTTTTTGTGCTGGTTGAGGGTCAGTTTGTAAAAAAATGCAGTATCTATGAGGCACAATGAAGGAAAAATGCAATATGAGGTATGGCTGGAGACAAGGGAGAAGGGCAACAACATATCCAAGAACAGTGCAAAAGAGTCAACTTGCATCTGACTTTCCAAGTTTCACCATTTTCCCCAACCCCCTCCTGTTATGCCTTTCTCTCTTCACCATAGCAACCATTGTCCTTTAATAATCAGTAACTGCCAATGTAAGAAGATGGAGTAAACAAGCCTGAAATGTGATTTTTCTCCCAGGCCACAGCAATTTCCTTGCATGTATCCCCGTTGTGGGTGACCTTGTAGACTTCAAAGGTTCCAGCTTTAGAAGGACTACCTCCTGTGTCTAGGCCTCCGGATTTCTTGTATTAGTGATATTCACTCAAAATCATATATGCTCTCCCCATACCAAAGCTACTTAAGTGTTATATTGTATACATATGTGAGGAATGTGACTCAGTCTTTCTTAAATGTTATAGTGGGGAAAAAACACCAGAGATGCCTAGAAAATTTCTCAAATTTCAAATCAAACTGCTCATGTCTCCCCATGCAAAGATTTAGTTTGGCCATCTCTTTACACAGCCCAGGTTTATGTAATCATTGTCACAGTAAATTCCTGCTAGAGTTAATGTAGGAAAAATACAGGACCTATGGCCCAACTAATATCACAATCAAATGGAGAATGGAAACAGTTCAACATGAAAGAGAAGGTTGGGGGTCACCAGGTTGCCCTGGCCTAAGGGACTAGGAATGAATGCAAAATGATGGGAGATAAATTTGAATTTGCTATTTCCTCCGGAAACCAATGATATTTCACCAAAATTCTGTTCTTTTCTCAAACTTTTCTAAAACATAGAATCATACACATGGAACCAATTAAATGTCAATATTTGAGGAATTGAGTGAAGGTATACAGACTCTCCTGGTTTCATTTTAGCAACTTCTGCTTAACTTTGAAATTATTAAAAAAAAAAACATTTAAAAGAGGGAAAATGGCTTCTGATTCCACATGTAAGAAGCTGGGAAGTCACCACCCCATTTCCTCAACTGAGCAGACTGAAAAATTAACTTTTTTGAGTGCATTCGAGGGGGTAGGACACAGGGCAAACCACTCCCCACAAGGCTGAAAGGATAAGTAAAAAATCACAACTTACCAGCGAAGAGACTCAGGAGTAGAAAACACGTTGGGAACCCAGGCCTGGGCAGGAAAACCTGGACTCAAATTGACGAATTGCTAGAAGCTCAGTGTGGACAATGTCTTTAAAAGCTCCAGAGGAGACTCAGTAGTAAGGGACAACAGTACTATGAGATTTACCTCCAAGGGTTCTACCCCCAATAAAATTCAGCACTTCCTTATCTTCAGGTAGAAGTATGGGGAAAGGAGCCACTTTTAAACACCCTAGAGTACTCTGTGTTTCTTAACAACATCTGATCTGTGGGGGAATTATCAGAGCCTAATTGACCTGGGGGAGGGGAAACACCGAATTCCAGCCAGCTCTAGCCTTCCTGTCCCGCCTAAGAGGGAGAAAAACACTAAGAAACACCTGTGAAGGTCTCCGTACAGGGGTACAGGTTCTCTAAAGGACTGAGATTAAATCACAAGGGTAAAGAATACTTCCCTCCCACCCTACCTCAACATCACATTACTAAAGGTCTATTTATAGCAATTCCTTTTATTCACAACACCATGTTCATCTACTAAGAAAAAGTTAAAAGGCATAAAAATACAATTTAAAAAGACAGAGTTAAGTATCAAAACCAGACATGGCAGGAATGTTGGAATGATCAGCCCAGGAATTTAAAACAACTGAGACAAACGTGCTAAGGGCTCTAATGGATATACTAGATAACATAGAAGAATAAAAGGGTGGTGTCAGCAGAGAGATGAAAATTCAGAGAGACCAAAATAAAGGTTGCAGAAATAAGGTGAAGAACCCAGACAGCAGGTAAATTGTCTAGAATACCCATACTGGTATCATTTAAAATAGAAAATACAAAACTTAAGATACATGCTGTCCTCTATCACTTCTAGTATACAAAAGGTTGTCAATTTGTTCACCATTATTCAGCATTAAGCTCAATAAATCAATAGAAAAGTGTTATTTTTTTAATTTTGAAATCAAAATTGCAGGTCATTGTATCCTGAAATTCCAGTTGGCCCAAAGGGTCACCATATTCCAAATAATAAGTCAGTATGAAAGCCAAACAATAATAAGTTTCTTTTTATTGTGTCAACTAAACTAATAACTATTTGATGTTGAAGAATCAACCATTGAGATAAGCTTATCCCAAAGGTGTGTCCAGAGGGTGTCCAAGTGGTCATGGTAAATTCATACTCTTCTGAATGAGTGGCCAGAAACAGGATCCTAAGTTTCTAAACCAGTGCTTTTCAAATTATTTTGATTGTGCTTTTATTATTTTTTAAATTGAACATGCCTTTCCCCATATTTTGTATATGTACTTCTGATGCTACTTAATATCCTAAGGTAATATATAAACCACTTTATTGATATTAGTGATGAGTATATAGCAATCATTTAAGTAGCCTTCCTAATTGGCTGAATTTTTTTACAACATCTTGTCAGATTATTGCTTTTACTCTCCAGGAGACAGCTAAAGACCTCACCAAACTCATAGAGAAGTAGAAACTGTGCCTCTTCAGGGTTTCCAGGTCTGTTTGCACTATTACAACACTCTTCATACTCCATTTTCTCTGAAGCATCATCTTATTTGACCAATGTTGAGGATACTTCAGGTTGAAACTAGGTAACATCAGGAATTATTCCACCTAACCAGTCACTGAAAATAAACTGAATGGGAACATTCTTGGCAACCCCACTGCAGTTTTCTACTCTGAATTATTAAATGAACCTTGTGTAATAGGTCAGGTCCTTTTAGCTGCTGTTACAGAGAAACCCTGAAATCCATCTAGCTTAAAACAAAAGTCCAAAATGGTTGTTCAGGGACAACTTTCCCCCAAGAAGGGATGTGGAGACCCAGGTCCTTTCCATTTTATGCCTCTGTTTTCTCCAGCACCTGGCTTCCAAGGTCTCCAGGTTCATTTCTACCAATTCATAAAGACTGTGCTAGGAGGCCTATTATGGGACAATGAGTTGAGAATGATGTGCATCACTCACTTTCCTATTTTGTGGCCAGAACTCAGCCAAATGGCCACACCCAACTATGTAGTCAACATTGGGCCAGGAGGAAGAAAGGAGTTTTGAGAAGAGCCAGCCAGTGTCCAACCATTGCCATAACAGGCAAACTGCATTATGGTATCAGTGTCAAACTGACTACTAAATATGCCATGCTTAATCTGTTTCTCCTAAAATAATTCTATCCATAAAGTTTTTTAAAGTTTCTGATACATCAGTAAATAGAAAGGTGCCAATACAAAATGAATGGCTGTCTACCTTTTTCTGCTGACATTATTGAAAGTATGAAACCCTTAAAACTCAGGAAAACTCTAGGCTGGCATCAGAAAATTCCTGTCAAGATCAAGCAGTGATTCTCAGTCTAGGGTTCATGGACTAGCAAAGATCTATGGCTTTTGTCACAGACCATATTCTTTATGTTGTAAGCAAGTTGTATGCACATGATTTTTGTGTGTATGAGCATGTGTGTGTATGCATGTGTGCTCATTTTTGCAGAAAGGACAGATATACATCATCAAAATCTGGAATGGTGTGTGACAAAAATAGTATCATTTTTTTAAAAACACAGCAATTAAGAGGTAAACATTTCTCAAACTGATTAACAAACATAAATCTGTTCATCCATTTTCTAGATACTATCAAAGGTCATCATACATGCTAGAATATGTTGCTACAGTACTGTTCTATTATCAATAAAGCGAAGAAACAATGATCTCACTATATGTGAAAGGATGGACAAATCACTGTAAAAACAATCATGTCCACATGCTGATACTCTATACTTCCTACCTTGACAGATATGAGGAACTGAGGTGTTTCGTACTAGCATTCAAATAGGTACATGGCAATAGGAAGGTCAGCAAGCCCCTGAATGCAGCTTGGCAAAATTACATTTTATTTAACTCTCAAATTATCCCCTTTCCTGGAAGAATTTGGACCTATAAGATAATAATCCCTTCCATAGGATGAATTACTGTGCAATGTGCATACATGTGTTGTCATACAAATGATAACATAAATGCATTTTTCTTAACATGAATGCTATAACACAATTTAAGACATACTAGAGAATCTAACAGAATTTTGTTTTAGTATTTGCAGCCTGGTTCCTTAGTTATTAGAGCATTGATAATATATTACTTTTGCAATATTTTAAGTTCTCCTGTAATGTGACTGCCCAGTCCTTTGGCTATGTCTTGCAACAATAGGCAATGCCATATTTTACAATCACCTGGCCCACTGCCACCCTCTCATCTTTATGAGTTTGAAACCCACTTACTTAGCTCTGGCCAGTGTGGTTGAGTTGCTTGGAGCATTGTCCCGTAACGGAAAGGTTGCAGGTTTGACTCCCACACAGGGCACATGACTAGGTTGTGGGTCAATCCCCAGCCTGGGTGGTTATGATCCCTGGTCCAGTCACAGGCAGGAGGCAACCAATTGATTTTTCTCTCTCTCCCTTCCTCTCTCCTCTCCTCTCCCCCTGGGTCACTGCTGATCTAAAAGATACAAACTTTTTAAAAAAAATTGTTTTATATATATATATATATATATATATATATATATATATATATATATATATCAGGTGCATACACATTTGTACATGACTAATGTTAAGCTATAATGTTTGAGCTAGTCATGACCTTGAACCTATGCAGGGTAAAAGAAAAAATGTACTTGGGGAGGGAAAAAAATCCCACTCACTTAAAACTCAGTGCTTTCTCAAGAATTATACAGCAAGCATTGATAAAACTAACATTGCCCTTCCTGAAGTACTTTCTTTCCTGACTAGTGGCATTTTGAATAAATTGCTTGGAAGCTATATTTGTAAATGAAGTAGAAAGAAGGAGATGATTCAAATTTGGACTTTTTGACACTGTCAATTCTATAGTGTGAGACTAAGCCCCTTGAGTCCTGGAAAGAGGACATGTTCAGTTTCTTGGAAGTACTGCATCACCTTAAAAGTTCAATTCAGCCCTGGCTGGTAGCACAGTGGATAAGGCGCTGACCTGAGAACCCAAAGGTCATGGGTTCAATTCCCCAGCCAGGGCACATGGCCAGGTTGCGAGCCGGGTCTCCAGTCAGGTCTGTGGCTGGAGGCAGGTGAAACGCAACATTGATGTCTCTCTCCCTCTCTGCCTCTCTCCCTTCCCCTCTTTCTAAAAATAATGAAATAAAATCTTTAAAAAAAAATTCCTCCAATTCAGGTATAAGGGAGGACAGAATTTGGAAAGAGAGACTAGAAAAATGAGAGCTAGCAGCAAATAGACTGTAGCCACACTTCAGGGACCACAGGCAGTGTTTGGACCACTGAAGCTCTCTACTATCTGCCCTGCACTGAACAATACAAATAAGGTCTATCTAGAAAAAGTCCAGCCATTATAAATATAACAAGAATGGTTTGCATAACATTGATGTAACCTGGCAGCCAAGGAGAATGGACTGGAATGCACATGCATGAACAATGATGACTTCACTGTACTAGTCAGTGGGGACACTAAGACACTAGATGTCTTTGAGTGAGTATGTGTACTGTGTGGCTGTCGCATTCAAAATGCCTGAGCAAGTAGACCAATGAATCTGCATCAAATTTTGCATTAAGCTTGAACATTTCTCTGAAGAAACTATTTGGATGATTCAGAAGGCTGTGGCTGTGGGCAACTGGTAATTGGCAGGTTCAACATGACAACATACCCACTCATGCTTCATATCTCATGCAGAGTTTTTTAGCAAAACAGCAAATCAGCCTCACTACAGCCCATACTTGGTGCCCTGCAACTTCTGACTTTTCCCAAAAGTAAAACCACCTTTGAAAGGGAGATTTCAGACCATCAAGCTAGATTCAGAAAAATATGACAGGGGCAGCTGATGGCTATTGTGTGAGGTCCCAAGGTACCTACTTTGAAGAGGACTGAGGCATCATTTTCCTATGTACCATGTTTCTTGTATCATGTATCTTCTTCAATAAATGTCTCCATTTTTCATATGGACAGACCTCATATACCACTTAGAACAGAAAAGTACTTATATGCATTGGGAGGAGAAAGTATTGTCCAGAAGAAATCTTCATTTTCTTTGCAACAGGTATGACTCTGTGATGGGAATGGACTAACATGAATTAGGTAAAAAGTAAAGCAAGAACTGGTTTTTAGGGCATATCAACCTTCATCTTTTGCTGGATTAGTACTATATTAAATTTGTACTTCAGAAAAATATATATATAATTTTTTTAAGATTTTATTTATTATTTTTAGAGAGAGGGGAAGGGAAAGAGACAGCGAGGGAGAGAGACATCAATGTACGGTTGCCTTTCACCTGCCTCCAGCTACGGACCTGGCTGGAGACCTGGCTTGCAACCTAGTTATGTTGCCCTGTCTGGGAATTGAACCAATGACCTTTGGGTTTACAGGCTGGCACCTTATCCACTGTGCCACCAGCCAGGGCCTAAAAAATACATGATTTGGTCATTCTCAGAATATAGCATAGAAACAGCCTGGAATTCAAGTGGGCTAGAATAATCTACTTGTTAGAAATATAGATTGATTTTTGTCTTATGTATTTGTGTGGTTTACACTTGTATGATTTACATTTATGATGCTATTCTTTAGTGGCAATAACTGAAACACACCTAATTAAATTATGCTCATGTGGATTGTTAGTGAACACATTCTGAGTAGCTTCTCAGATCCAGGCTTCTTCTGGAAGGGCTTCTCCCTTCACCACCATCTATGATAAGGAGAAATTGGGGTCAGATTGCAGGGGTATCTAAATGCAATATGGTCCAGCATAGCTTTGTTACCAACAACTAATGGAGCTCGCTGATGTCTTGGAAGAACAGCAACAAAATGGCAAAGTCATTCCACCACCACTTTGTAACCACCTTCCCCACAAAAGCCACTAGGACCCCTGTATTACATCATGCAGAAGTGTTTCATTTCAACTATACATGCACTCACTCCATTTCTTAAGATTGGCCTCCTTTTCTCTGACTCTGAATTCTAACATTGCCGCCATTACGTAAAACTATGTTTGAGAGTTGGGGGTTGATGTTACAGCTTTGATACTTAACTTGGCTAAATTCTTTATCCTCATCCCAGATCACACTGTTTAAACCACTTCAGCCCAACCTAACACATTCTATCTTCTAGCAAGTCAGCATGAATTACTCCACCTCCAGTATACATAGCCTCATGGGGAGCTCCAGCCAAGAAGAACTTTAGATGAGATGAGAAAATTAAAGCTTTTCTCCCAGAAAGGTAGAGGGATGGCTCTCTACTCTAAATAATTTGAAAGGTGCTCAAAAGCCTAAAATTCTAAGTAAAATGGAAAGAAGCCAATAGTCAAATAGTTTTCACTGCAAATTAACTATTTCACATTCTCAGTTTCTTTTCTTTTCAACTTGATTTATTCTAGGTATGAGGTAATAATTTGCTTGACTATTTTAATAATACCCAATCAATGACAAATTTTAAGTATCACTTTCTAGGTGAAAGGAACTAATTTCCTTTGCAAACGACTTGAGCCGCCCAACCCCTTGTAAAATACCATTTTTTAAGATTCTGCTCTGAATATTTGCAAATCTGAGTGAGATTAAAAAGTAGGTTTAATATATCTCTCAAATTGGGAGTCAAGGGCTTTTTCTACAAAGAACCAGATAGTAAATATTTTAGACTCTGCAGACCATACTTTCTCTGTTGCAACTGCTTAGCTTAAGTATTGCAGCACAAAGCAAAACAATATGTCTACAAATGAGCTGTGTTACAATAAAACTTTATTTAGAAAAACAAATAAATAGGTGGGCCATTGTTTTCTGACCTGTCTCACATCATTATTTTTCTTAAGATGTAATATATCCTCCTCATTTCATTTGTTTAAAATATCTTACCACTATGTGATTTCTGATGAGAGAGATTTTAAAAATGAAATCTGGGAAGTTAAATAATATCAGAGAAAACTTCCTCTGTATCTGGTACATAGTAAACATGAAATACATGTTGGCTATATTAAAAATCTATTCATACCTCATGGATATATAGCATAGTTAGCCAAATTCTAAAATAACTTAACCTTGGAAATAATTTTCTTATTTCATTAATTTTCCCTTGCCTTTACCTTCCAATTACTAGATATTTTTAGGTTTTCTCAGTGTCTTCATTATTATGCATATCCATTTTTTACTGTTATTCAGCAACTATACGCTTTCATCAAACTAAGACTCTTTAATATTGCTGTATTAAGGGAAATTATAATAGCTTATTGACCACTGTTCAGTCAATGATCCATTCATTATTCTGTCTAGAAGACTAAGTTTGTAAAATAATGGATGTGATTATTACAAAAGTCAATATAAATATAAATGTGAGGATGGAACTAACGATGAGCCCCAGCAGTTAACCCATATTTTTGTACCATTTCACAAATACATGCAACTGGCTTTGGACATCCTTTTCCATCCATTGTCTACTTCAGCATTGACTACTTCTAAGTGAAGTTTGGACATGCTAATGGATTCACAAGATGTTTTATTGTGGTATCAAAAAACATTTTCAGAATTACTAGTTTTATCTCATTCATCTATTTTCTGTTTTGTGAATTTTATAATATACTTAATACATGAGTATTATAGTTAAATATGTAATTGGTATTGCATGTTCAGAAAAGTTTGGAAAACTATTGATGTACTGCATAGTGCCCTATAAGATTGTGATATGTTATTCTAAATACCTGATGTAAATATCCAGAGATATACTCAAGTTTTAATGCAATTTTTATACCCTGCATATATTAGGAATATGTATTTTTATAAATGGATAGGGAAAGTAGATGCAAAGATGGCTTGGACTGCATAATTAGCAGCACTCTACAATTTCATACTATAACTTAACTTGTTTGCTAGCTAGTCTGAATATTTTACACATACATCCTGTAAGAAAAGAATGAAGTACATATTCAGAAAAATTACAATGAATTTTGCTGCATCAAAAACCAACCCAGATTTAGTGGCATAAGACAGCAATCATTTTATTATGCTCATCTATGGAAGTCATATGGATTTCATAGTACTTTGTACCTCCATACAATTTAGCTCTTACCTCTGTCATAATGCATAACATATATGGTTTTACAACCATTGTGTCTCCCTTCCCCTCTAGACTAGATATTCCCTAAAACTGAGAGCTCTATTATATTTCATTTGTGTTCCTTATATATAACATAGTAGTGTCTGACACCAAGATATGATCAAAAAAGCTTATTGATACAGTTAAGCTCTGATATACATAGGCTTGTTTAAAGAGGCAACTGACTCTTAGGAACCACCAAAAGCAAAGTCTCAAAAATATTAACTTTAGGGGTAGAAGTATAGCTGCCATTGATTTTGTCTCCTAATTATTCCCAACTATCTATTTGCTGGGCTATTCCTGACTCCCTCCCCAGGGGTTGGGTAGAATCATGAGACTAGTTCTTCTCAATGAGGTGTGAAGAGAAGTGGGAGAGCATCACTTTAAGGTTGAGTATTAAACTGCTGGTGTGAAATAATCCATGACATTATTTTCCTAGTGCCAGAGGAAACAACAATATCCCAAATGGTGGCTACTCCATCCCATGAATCCAGATGTACATATTAAAGATGATGTAGCCAAAGGACTTGCTAATCTGCACTAGACATGAGATTTAAGCAAGAGCAAACCTTTGTCGTTTGAAGCTACTGAAATTTGGATATTCTGTGTAACCTAACTATCCTGATAGAAGAATGGATAAAATTGAGAACTCTCCTCCCTACCCTGACCACCAAATTATTTTTAACATAGTAATAGCTATTGGAAGAAGGGATAAGCACAAATGATTTAAGAAGAATAAAACAGAAAATGAAAAGTCAATGCCACAGGGGACAGAAAGAAAGGAAGCTGACGCCTGTGTAGGTGTATGGGCCATTCTCTCACATGCTTGATGCATAAACTGCATGGTTAGGAAGAATAGAGGCCACAGGAAGAAATCATGTATAAATGGTGCATTCATTTTTGGCAGAAAAAGAGGTAATAATAATAATTAACACTATAAGCATAAAAGCAACAAAGCTTCAAAAAGGCAATGAGGCTGAAAGAAAGTCTAATAATAGACTGAAAAGGGGTTTTCCCCCTACTATGGCTAGCTGGTATCTAACAAGACTGCATGAGAATACTCTATGCAGATTCCACCAAAGTTGTTTGTGGTCATTTATTTCCCCTGTAACATTTACATAAACTTCTGAATGCATTTGGAACACTTGAATTTGACTGTCATTTTTAGGGACCCGATTACTAAATTTTAATTAAAGAGCAATTCAAGGTCTGACATCTTCAGATTTATATTTGTAAAAGTTCCACTGCTTGACACATTGCTATTGTTGAAATGGGCTTTGCACTGAGGCAGATCACTGAGTTCTTATTCAGTCCTTAGGGCTGGGTATTTATTTCTAAGAATGCTTAATATTTTTTTTATTGCTGACCATAGAAAACAGAAAAAAAACATAAAGAAGAAAAATAAAAGCACTCAAATATCATATTCAGAAGGAACTAAGATATGGGCCACTTCGATGAAAATTCATACAAACTTTAATTCCAGGCATTCATATGCATTTCTACATGATTTTATATGATAGTATTTAGGCCCTTGCATTTTTCTTTTACACAGCATTTAATCATGGGCACTGTACTAAAAGATTAAAAATATCTTTAAAAATGTATACAATTATTCATTGAATTATGGCCCTGTTATTTTGTAGGTCAAGAACTCTCTCTCTTGTCTAATGATTATAAATTACACTCAGGTGAAGAGAAATACCTTCCACACCTCTGATTATTACCTACAAAAAGAACTAATGAAGCAAAGGATGAATGTTTTAGGATTCCTAAAATAACAAGACCAACTAGTTGCCATAAAGTCTTTTATGTTTATGTTCAGTAATTTGTTTGACAAACAATATTATTGCAGTAATTAATTTGCTTTGTTTGACTAACACTAAACATAAACATTTCTTCATGTAAGTGTTTTGCATTTATTTTTTGTTTGAATTTCTATTCCCAATTTTTTTCTATTTAGAGTATCATTAATGTTTCTATTGATTTTTAAATTTCCTTTACATAGTTAGCCTATTAATCTTTGACTATAATATTTTTTCCAAGATTAGCTTCAGATTCAAGATATTGGGGGGCGGTCAATACAACAAAATAAAGTACATAAAATTTGCTTTTAAGCATGGAATGCTATTGAATTATTTCCTTTATTGATTTTGGTTTTAGTTTTTCAAATTTTGAATGTGTACAACTCCCGTCTCTCTTTTGTTATTATGGAAAAACTCAACCTGACACCAAGTATTTGACTGGCATACACAAATGTATACATAATTTGGTATACAGATAATGTTTAGAGTTCTCTAGCATTAGATTATATTGTGGTGGTTATAAGCACATTTCGGAGAGAAAGACTTCCCGGGTATCAAATCCAGGTGTGTGTTCTATTAGTTGTGTTAACTCGAGCAAGTTATTTAACCTCTCCAGGCCTCAGTCACATGATCCACAAAATCCTCAGAATCATATTAAAACAAGAAAGTAGCAGACCTTACAGTATTACTGTGAGGATTAAATAAGATAACAAGGTAACTGGTACAACTAGAGAGCTATTTTAATTAATCTTGCAAACTGAGGCCAGGCATCTGGTAAACCTATGCAAGCGTTAGCTCTTGATATGATATTGTACACGCTCATTAACTAGAGATAAGCCTTTTGATTTAGTTCATTTTTTAGGCATTTGGAATGAAATATATTTCTCCTTCTAATAACAATAGTTAACATTTTCTGTATCACTTCCCAAAAGTTACTGATATTCATTACTTTTTCAACAATTACATTTATTAAATTAGTTATTCAACAATTACAGTTATTAAATACCTGAGCTGCCAGGTAATATTCTAAGCACCTTAGCCTTGGACAAAACCAATAAGGTCTCCCAGATATGAAGTTTTCATTCCAGAGAGAAAAAAATAAAGAGAAGAAAAAATGCAAATAAATAAATTGCAGAGGAGAATAAATGATGATATGAAGCAAATAAGGCAGGAGAATGCACTAGAATCTGATTGTTGGGCTAATTCTATCAGGTGGTCAGGGCAAGCCAGAATAAAGAAGAGGCAATGCTCTAAAAACTTAATGACAATAATCCTATGACATATCCATCACTTATACTCCCATTTTATAAATAGAATGATTAAGTTACTGAAACCAAATTGTTCTTGCTTTAAAATACTACATATGCTTTTCTCTGTAAATGGAATGCTTATTCATAATAAAAAGTACAGCTATGAAGGAAAAGAAAAATCAGCTGTGATCCCATGGCTAACGCTGTGTATGTTTTCTGTCTGTTTTTCAGAACATAGCCACACAG
Source organism: Noctilio leporinus (assembly GCA_004026585.1). Taxonomy (NCBI): domain Eukaryota; kingdom Metazoa; phylum Chordata; class Mammalia; order Chiroptera; family Noctilionidae; genus Noctilio; species Noctilio leporinus. The sequence continues at coordinate 12,696 of PVIW01003144.1, read as the reverse complement.
TGTTGTTAACAAAGAAAATTACCCTATGCATAATATTTGTAACCTATTTCATCATTGAGCAATATTTTCCATGTCATTAACAAGTCTTCTGAAATATCACTGGTTATAGCTCATTTATATGAAACGATAATGACTTTAATTAGTTTCTTACCAATGACTATGTCATTTCAATTTTCCATTCTATTATTTGGTGATGGTAAATCACCAAATAATAATAATTATAATAATTACCATTATGTACTAGCTAATATTTATTTAAGTGCTTATATATGGCATGCATTGTGCTAGGCAATTGATATCTATAACAGTTAATATGTTATTAGATATTAATTAATATCTATAACAGTTCTATGAAATAACTATAGTGATAATTCTTCCTTTAGAAACTAAGAAAACTGATGAAAAAAGGAAGTTAAGTAATTTGCTCAAGGTCACATATTTAATGAATTACAGATCTAGGATTTAAACATGGAAAGTCTGGTTTCAACCTGAGCAAACAACCAGTGCACTATTTCCACCCCAGCAGTATTTCTACACATTTACACATAACTTTTAATCCTAGTCATCATTACTGCTTGAGAATAAATTTTTAGAAGTGAAATTAATCAGAGCTTGACTCTAGATCTAATGCTTCTATAAGAGAACCACAGCTCCTCTCATCCAAACCTAAGGCCCGAATACAAGATTTGAAACTCTGTGTTTCAGATGACACACCAGACTGAGAAACACAGAGCATCGCAGCTGTCTAAGTAAAATGGATTTCAGCCCCCTGCCCACCCCTTCCTCTTTTGGTTCCCTTCAAAGCCTTTGCAGCGGAGAGCTGAGCAAAACAAAGAAGTTCCTGAGTCCGGCCTGTATTCATTCATCCAGCTTGTGATCCCCGACAGAAAGCTCTCGGCCCACATTTCCATAGTCTAAACACAGAAAGAAGTGAAACGGCGGAGAGGGAAGACCCCAAATGCATGGCTTTGAGCTCCGGAGTTGGAGGCTTTTCAGAACGCCCAGGGCGCTCCTCTGAAGCACCGTCCCTGGGTTGTAGCCCGCGGTCCTTCTTTCCTCTCTGCTGGCCTGCAAGGCCTGAAACAGATTCCACAGCCGATAATTGGGCAACTGGAGGAGCGCTGTGAATGCATCCTGCTAATTTAAACACGGGAGGTCGGCCCTCCTGTGTGCTTTGGGCTTGCACTCACCTGCAATCATGACTCACTAGACACCATTTTATCTCATTTTTCGAAAAGTGTTTCTTCTTTTTTTTCTTGACAGGCTGTTTGGGCAAAGAGATGAAACAATTCATCTCTGTTACTTTTCCCAGGCTTCAAAGGTAACCTAGAATCATAGGTTTCTATTCTACCAAGGAGGCTCCTGAGTATAGTAAACTTTTTGTTATCTCATCCGGTCAAATGATACAGGTTTTATTGGGGAGTCAAGAAATCAATTGAGTTATTATATCTACCCTGTATAGTAGATTATCACTCTTCAAAGAACTAGAATATAGAAAAATAAACCTAAAAATAGATTCAAGAACAGGTCATCATTCTTTGATAATTCAGAGGCCATTTCTGAATCTTCAAGAGCTTCAAGGTCATCATCACAATCTTAAATTATTGCACAAAACCTTTTTACCGACAACCTTGGGTTTCAACAATCTGCTCGTAAATTTCCTTGTTGGAAACCAAAGGTTCCATTCGTAATAAATAATCCTTGGGGCCCAAGGGCAGCCCACCCAAGTATTCTTTAACCCATAATGTAGCTGAAGAAAAGTACTAACCCTGCTAAAGACCCTCACTATCATTTTTATATTATTCTAATGTTTCTATCAAGAAAGTGTGCTTCACATTGATAACATAAGACACCAGGAACATGTCTCCAGCACCTGGTGGCAGATACAGGAACCTGCACTTAGTGTCTTTTGTGGCAGACCCAGGCTGTTGAAGAGAGATTCTCAGAAGCTTAAAACGCAAAAGGGAAAAGGAACAGGAGCAGGGGTTCTATCAAATGGGCTTAAAGACTCACAGCTGCCAGTGAAATGCCAAGAACCCAAATGGCAGGTGGGTTCATCTCTTTTATTTTCTGATATATTCCCAGAACCTAGAATGGTGCCTGGGATATATAGTAGGTGCTCGAAAAAATCGTTTGAAATGAATGATGGTAGTAGTGGTAGAGGTGAAGAAGTACTGAGGAAAAAAGAATCTAGATACAAGAAATAATTTTAAAAGCAGTCAGCTTGCACCACAGAGGAGCATAAATGCTAGGTAATAGAGTCTTCTTGATAAAATGTCAAATAACAGAGAGACAGTGTCATAATGTAGGCCCACAGGAAATTTAGCAAACCAAGTAGATAATGTACACAATTTCCTAAAGATCAGGTAATGATCACAGATATCAAGGATAATAAAGGATATATAACCCACTGGTCCCCATCTCCACCTTGAAGAGATGCGAGCCAACAATAACAAACTGGACCTAGCTGTGTCATTCTGGACTGATGAGGATGGAGATCAGTATCATTTCCCTCTACAAAAAGGCAGGTTTAAGAATAAAACCAAGGGACCATATTTATGAGAGTTCAAATGTACTGGACAAATCAGGACTGAAAGAGCCGCAAAAACCACTCTCTCTGGATGCCTCAGTGCTGGAGAATTCTACTGAAGGATAGATTGTTCTTATACCCGTACTAACCATGAAAGTCTGGTCAAAGGACCAAGTATCACATCGCTCAATGTGGTATTTTACAACCAGTTTTAGACACAATCCACCTCTTTAAAACCCTACAGAGCATCTAACTTCATGAGCCTAAGATTATGTTATAAAAACTAATGACCTTGACAATATGTAATCACAAAGACTTGAACTGCCACTAAAATGTCAGCTATAGGAGGAAATAGGTATCATGCCCTAAATTTCCCTTAAAATGGCACTGTGACCACTGGACTATGGAACAAACCACAACAGCTCAATCTTTCCTCTAATTTAAACTGGAGAGAGGAACACTTGGCTCTGGCTCACGTGAGCATAGATAGGGCATCACTTTCCCCTGGATGCCAGATAGGAGTCAAGGAGGGCAAAATCCAAAGAACATCCTTGGGAAAGAGGAAGCTTGCTGCACACCAGAAAATGCTGTCAGTCTGCAGAGACTCAGAGAAGAGGAGGTAGAAATATGTGAAGCAACAGGATCTGTGTAGACCAGGGGCTCAGAGAGGGCTCAAGGTTTCTAACGAAAGGATGGAAGGCAGTACTTAGAACAATTCCCCCGATCAAAAGGGAAGTTACGTGTTATGTTAGAATGCTTTTAAATTAAGCATAGGCAAGGAGAGACAGGTTGAAGTTGGCAAAGTTATTCCAAGTCAGGAAAGGAGCCACCACTTCCGTCTTTAGAGTGGTATAGGTAGAGGGGAGGAACATGAAGTAAATTAATAGGAATTTGGATTTTTACCTCCATCACACTGATACAGCTGAGTTAGCCATTTATTCACTAATATAATGTTTGGTATTTCTGTGGTGCAATCCACTATTTTTAATCATAATCTACATTTTAGTACACTTATCTTCCTATTCTCAATCTCCAAGAGTTTTCTAATTAGCAGAGAGAAGCTTAATAATAATAAAAAATATCTTCTAATAGGAAAAATTATCTGCATGCCATATTATTTCTTTGAAGAATATTATTCTGGAAAACTATAATGCAGAATATAAAAATGCACTAATTTGATTTGTCATAGAAATGTTCTTTCTTTTAAGATTCAAGATAAATCAGCAAATGCTTTCAAAGCTGACATTTAATCCATTAATTCAAATCATTTCCAAGATTTATGATCCATTAGAAAGACAGTTTCAATTTCCCTTGCCCTTGTGAGAGTCTAATGTATAGCTGGCAGAAAATGCACTTACACTACACAGTCCATGACAATGATATCATTTATTGATAAGGCTTTCCAAGTTAAAAAAAATGATGCTGCTAGCTATGTTCATTTTGATTTGTTTATATGTAAGTAGTAGATAGGTGCTTCACTGTGGTAGAGTGTTTTAAAATGTAGCAGAGTAACATATACATGTAACACAGACTGCCTACTAAAGATTAGAAGAAATCTCTCATGATAATTATAATAATCATAAATAGGTGGGGATATCTAAGGATAGATGAGATATAGACTCAGATACAGATATAGATAAAGGTATAAATATAAACAGGAGAAAGAATTGTGGGAGAGAAATGGGGGGGAAATGGGATAAATGTAATACAATAAAATAATTTTTTAAAAGATCAAGACACTCAAAGTCACAAAAGGATGTAATCAACCTAGCTTTATTTTCCTTTTTCCCCCCTTCTTCTATTCTTCACCCTTTGTTCTAAGTGGGATGAGTCTGTCTATCAAGAATACCAGCAAAAATTTATTGGACTCTCAAATGAAGTTCTCAAAGCACATTCACCCAGCTTTATGATTCAGGGTCAATACCAATAGATGTACTACTACACATGAGAGGAGATGCTCCTTTTCTCCAGCAATTCAGGTTTTCAACATACAACTATGAAATAGTGCATATAGCAATTACTGCATGAGAAGAGGAGATAAAGGAGCCCATAAGATAGTTCTGCCTTTGAGGAGCTTAGTATTCTTAAATTATAAATAAATAGACTTTATGTTAGTGGGTAAGTTCATATATCTGTGGTGCATTAGAGGAAAATAAACAGTCTCTTTAGGAACAATTCGACTCTGGCATCATTAAGAATTATAGAGCTTGCTTGATCCCATACAGAAAAAATGCTAGAATGTCAATTTCTTCACTATACACATGATAAAAAGGAATTCCAAAGAGGAAAATTATTTCCCTGTGGTCATAAGCTAACTTGCAGAGCTGTGTCTGCTTCAACCTGTGTAATAGTTAGCAAAACAACCATTTTTAAAAGCTTATTAGTTAATGCCAGCTCACTAACTTGTCTAACCCACCCAAAGGTGTCATTTGACAACAGCATTAGTCATCTATTGTTACATAATAGACTACTCCAAACTTACCATGTTAGAACAATAAACATGTCTAATATTACAGTTTCTGACAGTCAATAATCTAGGAAAGTCTTACTTGGGTGATGTTGGCTCAGAGCCTCTCAGGTTCCAACTGCATCCAGTTCTTCCTGGGGGTCTCTCTGTGGGGCTTTTACCAGAGCAAGTATGATCAGAAAGAGAGAGAAAGACCCCAAGAGTGAAACTGTCTTTTTTTTATAATTTACTCTTGGAAATGACCTTCCATCATTTCTATCCTATGCCATGGTCTAACAGACCAAGCCTGGCACAATACAGAGGAGACTACACAGGGTGTGAAGACCAGGCAGAAATCAAATAGAGGTCATCTTGCAAACACCTCAAAACCCTGGGGTCTTGCTCATACATAGGGAGGTGCATTACTTTCTGCGAACTCAGAACTCTTCCTGAACAATACTTCCCATGCTTCCCTAGATCCAATCTGATGGACTTGCAGTTGAAAGAATAAGAATAATATCAATTCTGGATGCTTCATTCACATATTTATGCAAAAAAAATTTGTGTAACTACCTTATGGCAGAGAATACAACTGTAAAAAAGGTTATCATTTCTGCCCTAAACTTATTTAATAATAAAGAGATAGAGAAGAAAACTGAAGGAGGAGGAAAAGGAGAAAGAAAATAAAAGAACCAGTGAGTGAGAGGAAAGAAGATGTGAGGAAGACAGGGAAAGGGAGAGGAATGGAGATAGAAGCCAACATGGATGGGAAATAAGGGTAGTAATGGAGCTGTTTGCTTGTGATGTCCTGCATTAGAATTCATATAATGAAGTTTCAGGAGAAAAAAATATGAAAATGTTTGCTTATCACATATTCCTACATCCATATGTACAATGCATAAGTGCATTGAACAGATTTATAATTTTTTCCTGAATACATGCTTTTCTTTCTTTTCTTTTTCTTTTTTAAAGATTTCATTTCTTTATATTTAGAGAGAGGGGGAGGGAGGGAGAAAGAGAGGGAGAGAGACATCGATGTATGATTGCCTTTCACCTGCCTCTAGCTACGGATCTGGCTGGAGACCTGGCTTGCAACCTGGTTATGTTCCCTGGCTGGGGAATTGAACCAGCGACCTTTGTGGTTGCAGGCTGGCACCCTATCCACTGAGCCACTAGCCAGGGCCTTGCTTTTCCTAATGTACAGGAAACTCACACCTCAAATCAGAGACTCTCAGGTCTTCAAGTAAAGAAACTGATGAAAGCGTTGGACCCTCTCTTCTTAAAGAAAACGAGGATGCATGCACACACATATACACACATTTGTAGAGTCAATGGGCCTAAAGTTAAGGACACTTGATGTTAAAATTATTATGAAATGATGCTGTAAACAATTTTCCATGTTAGCTGACTTTTTCAATATTCAGGATAAACTAGAACAAGCCTTACTGGATCCTCAGGAAATGACAATGCTTAGCCAGATACTCTAATAGTCAGAGTATATGTTTGCTCTTTAGGATATTTTGCTAAGCAAATAGCTTCCGGTTGAAAAGCAAAAAAAAAAAAAAAATCTTGGCAAGGTACAAGGTATAAAGGACATCATGTCAAAAGATAAGCTCAGGTCAAAGTTAATCAATCTAGATGTAAGAGCCATTTAGTCTAACTCTTTCATTTTATAGGTGGGAAAAGCAAAGACACATTGGCTGACCAGGGCATGCTGGCCAACAATGCAGTACAGCCAAGCATTCAGAATTTATGTAACCTCAGTCCAGATGGCAGGAAGCTTATCCACAGTGATCAGGATCACACTTTGTAAATGGGGTTAAATTCTCCATTCTAGGTGGAGAACACTAAATGAAGTTGGATTACCTGCAGTCGCCTCCATCCAGCAGGCTGTGGGGTGGATCTTAGATCAACCAAAGCAGAAGAAATAAGACTAGGCAGACAGTCTTTGAGGCACATCTAGTAGACATCTGTATGACTCTACATTTGATAGGCTGGATTTCCTCCCCTGCGGGAGACATCTTGACACATTTGTTCTGCGGTGCAGCGATTTTATACCTGAAGGCAAGAGGAAGCTTGGGTGTGAATGCCAAATTCTCCCTTGGAATATAATCGAAAGTCTCCAATGTGCATGAAATGCTGGTATACTGCCACTTAAGCCTGGCATTTATGCCTCGGAAACTTAGCAAATGCCGTCAAAAGCAGGTGAGTTGATGGCGGCTATGGCTACCCCACTGCCGATAGGTTCAAACCAACTTCAAGAGGCACATGTCAAAGCTTTGAGAGGCTTGCAGTGCCGAGTGATGTCCAGTTATCCCTGAAAACACAAGCTGCCATTTGAGCCGCTGTAAACTGATGCTAAAGGGAGCTGTGGTTTAAGACCAGATTACTTTCCAAAAGCTTTGAATGAAATCTCCTACATCTGAACTAGATGGAGAATGCTAGTGCTCCATAGGACTTTTAAGGGGGTGGGTATGGAGCCCTCTCCTTTTTCCCATTCCTCTTTAATTTTTTGTAGGTTAAGAAGAAAGAGAGAGAGACTGTAAGATTGCAAAATTCACTCACCAGCTCTTCTGCCTGCTCACAGATTTTTAAAATACAATTTATTTTCAAATGTTTTCAGATAGAGATTTTCAAAATAAACACCAAATAGTACTTTCCCTTTCAGCTGAATTCTCCCTGTCAGCTTGATCTCTGCTGACATTCTGTTTTCTGAAATTTCCATTGAACCCTTTTTCAAGAGTTAGAAACTATGCTGTGTGAGAGGTAGGTCTGACCTGTGGCTGACCTGTTGAGAGCACCGCTTTTCAACTTTGTTTTATTCTTTGAGCTGGAAAAAAAATGCCACACACTATTTAGATTTTATTTGAATGAGAAATGAGCATAAATGGGGTGAACTGTTAAATTTGCAACGTGCAAGATGGAACATTTCTATAGATAGTAACACAGTTTGAGGAAACTCTGAAAATGTCACTAGACATAGTCAAAAGCTGATAAGATGGGTACAAAAGAAGTCAGTTGATTCACTAAAATATAAAGTGACTATCACTGAGCTTAAATAACATTCTGTTTTGTTTTGTTTTGTTTTTTAAAGATTGTATTTATTATTTCCAGAGAGAGGGGAAGGGAGAGAGGCAGAGAGGGAAAGAGACATCAATGTACGGTTGCCTTTCACCTGCCTCCAGTTATGGACCTGGCTGGAGACCTGGCTTGCAACCTGGTTATGTGTCCTGGCTGGAAATCAAACCAGTGACCTTTGGGTTTGGCAGGTTGGCACCTTATCCACTATGTCACCAGCCAAGGCAATAGCATTCTGTTTTATAAATCTACTGCAACTTATTTATCCAACCTCTTCCAGTTTGGAGCAACTTTCTGTTAATAGTCTTTACAAGAGTCCTAATTCACTTGTGGCATGGAGTGCCTATATTATATAGATAAGACGGGAACTGCTGGGGTCTTGCCCAGCATTATGAATGAGGCTTTTCAAAAATGGTTTTACTATAAATTTTGCTCCCACCTGCAATGTATAAAAATTCTTACTGTTCTTCATTCTCACCAACATAAAGTGGTGTCAAGCTTTTCATTTTTATCAGATCTGACAGATGAATGCTGGTATTGCTTAGTGGGTTTTTATCTGCATGTGTCTCATTACCAATGAGGTTGTGCAGTTTTTAATACAACTTTGGCCATTTAAGTCTCCCCATTTGTGAAATCTCTGCTCAAGTCTCCTTCTAATTTTTCTGTTCTATTATACATAGTTTACCTGTTAACTTATATCTACCCAAAACCCCATGAATAGTTTTACAACCATAATATTAAGCAAAAGCAGCAAGATACAAAAGGGTATGATATTAGGTTTGCACTTATATAAAGTTCAAAATCTTGCAGAAAAGAACTATTTGTTTAGGAAGACATAAGCAGGTGAAAAGCAAAGAAATAATTGCAACACAATTCAGGAGAGGTTTCTTTTGACTTTAAATAGATTGGAGAAAATAAATTCTGTTTCCTGAGCTGTCATAGTTTCTAAAACTTGGTCAATAAACCCACTGCGTTCAGGCTCTCGAACACTGAAAATGAATCAAATAAAGAATCCCCTGAAGATAATAAAAAGAATCTCTATATAATTTCATGTGTAGATCAATAGCAAAAATAAAACACATAAAGTGGGTAATGACAGATAGTAGTAAGAAACTCCAATTTTTAACATCTTATTTTTGTAATTTAAAATGCATACTTAAGTGGACAATTTATACATTTACTTGAAGAGAAGACTTAGGAGTGTCAATAATGTGTATTCTTCTCTCTCCATAACTCAATGGGAGAGCAAGGAAATGTAAAACAGATTTAGAATATGTTGACTATCTTGACTTGAACATCAGGTATATAAATTAATATGCCTTTAGGAAAGAATATAAAGTAATCTCTAGCGCAACCACTGAGAAAACTATTTTCAAAAATCCCAATGTGTCACTGGCAAGCCACAATTATGGCACCTTATGACAGCCCATATCAAGGCAGTGTATTCTTTTTGACAAATCATTTTCCTACAGACCACCCCTTAAAACCACCTAAGGTTGCCTTTTCAATGAGAACTTATCATCCAAACATTAACAGTAATGACAGTATGTGTTTTGCTGTTCTAAAATGACAGTAGTCTCCTGCTTTAACTATTTCCGAAGTTCCTTTATCCACTTGTTCACTTTTCTGTGACCCAAACCCAGATGACCTCAAATGCCAGACATGAGTACAGCAGAATACCTCAGGAATGAACCCAAGAGCATGCCATGGGATGCCACCATAAAGTCAGAATAACCTGCATTATCGCTGGAATAAACTTTAAATTACTGTTCCTTTTTTAATGTTCTTAGCTGGCTTCTCCCCATCAGACCTCACCTTTTTGTATTTTATGCATTGTTCACCTCTCTCCATTCATTTACATGCTCATCAGAGAAGACATAAGTTCTTCCAGCTTCAGACAATAATTGTTTTTATTTATTCTTTTTTCAATGTTTTATTTATTTATTTATTTATTTTGAGAGAGGGGGAACATTGATATGAGAGAGAAACATCAACTGGCTGCCTTTTGCTTTACGGGATGACACCCAACTCACTGAGCCTCACAGGTTGGGGCAATAACTGCTTTTAGAAGCTGTAAAGTAGTTACAAGAAAACAGCTACCCAAGACTCAGAATTGTCCTTAATGGAGCATGTGTATTGTGTGGCCAGTGTTTTCACTTTACCCTAGTTTCAAAGCTCAAACCATTCCTTGCTGCCCACACATGCTGAAGACATCATCTGAGGGGGAGAGGGATGGGTGCTCAGTTGTCAGGTCAAAGGAAACATTATTCTAGCAGCATCCATCCTTGATTAAGCCCTCCACTGTTAGAGATCTGAGGTTGCGTGACACACTTCATGCTGGTAACTGATGTGGCTGGAGAATTGGTATTGAACTTATAGCACCAAAAGAACAGAAAATGTGATGTCTTTTATGCATGTCAATAAAGAAATGACCTCTTCTTGTTCTACCGAGAATGGAAATTGGAAGTCAAACTCGCTTTGTGTTTCAAAATAGGATCTAAAACGTTTTCTAATTTTTATTTAAATTGTTAGGAGGCTTGGAGCTATTAGTTAATCTATCTTCCAATACACTGTTTAGTATAGCACTGAATAAGTGGTGCAAATTGTCAATAAATGAGTGATCAACTAATAGCTCTGCTAGTAATTGATTTACTTTTCTTCAGTAAAGTGGCAAAACAAAACCAAAAAAAAAAAAAGATTCTACAAAGATATATACTTTAAAAAACTACAGATAAAGTAAAATGTAACTAAAAAAATATTCAAGTAACCCACAGGTAAGGTAGAAAAGGGGAAAGAGAAATATAAAACAACATGAAGCCCTGTCTGGTGGCTTAGTGGATGGGCATCAGCCTGCAAATTCAAAGATTGCTGGTTTGACTCCCAGCCAGGGCACATAACCAGGTTGCAAGCCAGCTTTCAAGCCAGGTCTCCAGCCAGGTCCGTAGCTGGAGACAGGTAAAATGCAACCATACATTGATGTCTCTCTCTGTTTCTTCCTCCCTCCCTGCCCTTCTCTCTAAAAATAATGAATAAAAATCTTTTTTTTAATAAATAAATAAAACAACCTGACATAGCACAAATTACATTAAATATAAAAGGTTTAAATATATCAATTAAAAAAGAAATCATTAAAATAAACTTTTTAGTTACCTAACTACATGCTATTTATAAGAAACTCATTCTAAATATACTAATATAGTAACAAATATACATATACATAATACATATTATATAGAACCATGGAAATACCAATTAAAAAAAACCCGCATGGCTACACTGATATTAGATAAAGGGAACTTCAGAGAAAAGGAAATTACCAGATATAGAGAGGGTCACTACAAATATCAAAAGAGTCAATCTACCAAGAAGACACAACAGTCTTTAAAGTATCAATAACAGAGCTTCAACAACAAGATAAATAGGATAATGAGGAGATAGTAACTTTCATTTTGAGGGCAGCTAATGGATGCTGCTAATATGTGCTAGGCCCTGCCCCAGACATCCTATGTCCATTATCTCAGTTAATTTTTACCCAAGGAAAAATAATTATAAAGTACACATGATTATCTCCATTCTGCACATAAGTAAATTAAAACTTCTAAAAAAGTGTCTAACACAAGATCACACAGTTAGCAATTCTCAGGCCAAGTTCCTTTCACTCTTAATTCTGCCTCCTTTAAACACTGTCAGAAAATAAGCAGTGTGATTATCACATACAACACATGCAGCTCAGTATCTCTTCTTCTTAGTCGTAAAGCCTCAGATCAGCTTTTAATGAAGAACAAACACTGGATTTTCAATGAGTGATAGGAATAAAGTGGCCCTAGAAGGCATCAGGAAGTACAAGGAGGGAAGGAAAAGAGCCTGCGGCAAGAAGCAGCTAATTATGGGGAAGCTGGAAGTCACATTGTGGCCACAGTGACTCGAACAGTGTCAAGACTGCTGCATAAAGCTGGGAAAGCTGGGCATTGCACAGCCTCACAGATGCCATGCCCTTAAAACCTGAAACCGACTGTTATGTAAATGACATCACCTGGAGTCTCAGTCCACAATATTCCCTGCACCATTCACTGGATCCTTCACAATAATTGAGTTATGCTTTTGAAAATAATAGACGCAAGTCTGCAAAGAAGAAAAATGGTCATTACAGCTCTGTCTAGGCCCTGGCCCCTAGGGTCCAAACCATCGCCCGATTCCGTGAGTCTGATCCCTCGAAAACTGGAAGAACAGTGCCTGGACAGTGGTTATCTCATGGGTCAGATAAAGTGCCCCAAAAGTGTAATGGACCTACACAAAATTGCTCTAGTTTTACAAGCAATAATTTTCTTTTCAAACTGTTATTGCACCACCAAAATTTCCTTAAAAAAATTAAGACCCATTTTTCATATTTTGACAAGAAGAATAATGTAATCACGGATTAACATTGGTTTATAAAGGAGCCCCTCAAAGGGAACCCTCATACACTGTTGGTGGGAATGCAGGCTGGTGCAGCCACTGTGGAAAACAGTATGGGGTTTCCTTAAAAAACTAAAAATGGAACTGCCTTTTGATCCAGCAATTCCACTACTTGGACTATACCCAAAGAAGCCTGAGACACCAATTCATAAGAACCTATGCACACCTATGTTCATAGCGGCACTAT